>SMSR01014732.1:100351-121635 GCA_019453355.1 Ceratina japonica | reverse complement strand
AATGTACCTATTTCTACTCATGTCCCTATTTCTGCTCACTCTACAGTATTTATATTATTAAAAATTTACGATTTATTTAACAATTGAATAAATTGAATTAAGTAATATTTATATAATTCAAAAATATTTTTTGTTCATTTGTTAAATAAATCGTAAATTTTTAATAATATGAATACTGTAGAATGAGCAGAAATAGGGACATGAGTAGAAATAGGTACATTGACTTTATGTAATTAATTAAAAAATAGTGTTTAGAAATAGAAGTTACATTACCTGAGTTCTTTCCATGACCTCTGAACATTTTTTCCTCGCGATTTCAATGAATACCAAGTTTTTTTAATTTTTTGTTAGACATTCTATAGTAAATTAAGCTCTCTAAAATTCCACAGAAGATAAAGTTCTTTGATCTAATACTAAAAATTGTATACCGTTTCGAAATGTGTACGAATATTTATGGGAGTGACTGTATACATATATCGAAATTTCAATGTGTCCCGCTAGGGAACGCACACAAACACGAAGATGGCTAAACTTTACTGTCCGCGATTGTACAAGCATCGATCTTAAAATAAGGATGATTTATAGCACAAATGTCGTATGTCCATTTCTCGACCAATAACTATCAGAGTCTAATAGGAAGAGTAAAAATGTTCTCAAGTGCAGTTACGGAGTAATGGAAAAAATATTTGTTAGGGAGATTTTGGCACAGTATCGTAACGCTAGTAGAAATAAGCGATCGAGATAGGTTTTGAGAGACAATTCAAATCAAATTAGAATTTACAAGTCTATATAGCGAAGTTCTATGCTCAATCGTATCGTTAATAATAGAATCCTACAAATGAATCTGAACTGAAGCGATCGAACGTGATAATCCTTGATACTTTTGTCTCCATTACTGCAGAAACGATACAGTGCAATAAAGAGTGTAACGTCGGGGCGGCGATCGTCGGCAGGACGATAGTGATAGTCTTCGAAACAGGACTATAAAGCTGTTTAGTCATAATGCACGCGCGGCCGCATATATTTTTTTCGTATCCTAAACGGTCGCGCATTGGTACACCGTGAGAGAAGCGTGTTTCCAGTTCGTACGCGACTAAACTAATCGATGCCTCGTACAGATCTAAGAAACATTCTGTTTAAAACCGGTTTCGCGTAAACTTGCTTCACTAAAATTTCAATAGGTCTTGTCACAAATGTCTAGAAAAATACAAGTATCTGAAAAAACTGCAGTCATCTCGTTTTGACGAGAACCATTTTCGAGAACTGACAGAACTTCCGTTTTGCGTAATTGTTTTTAAATGAAATGTTCTCTAGATTGCGGGCATATATTACGGGCCTGGATGGGTGCTGCGGCCCGGAAGAAAGCGGGATAAGCTGAGTGTACACATAACGTTTTCCTAATTAAGATTGTCTATCGTTGGTCGATATCGTTCCTTTGATCTCGGTAGGTTTCCGCGGATCTAAATCACACCGATACGCGAACGAATACGCGAAAGTATAGGTGGTAGGTATATGTACAAAGAAAAGAAAAATAATGGTATTTTGAGTCGCTGATCGCTGCGACGAAGTGGCTGTCGCTTCATTTGACCGCAACTCGGTAATACCGATTGTTAATAGTAGCTTTTCATTAGATTTTCATTATTCGTGATACGATCGGTACAAAACAAACTGTGTGTTCATATTATTTTTATGATTGTCAATACTATAATATGGTAATAATGAAACTCTTCTTTCACAGATTCTAAAATAGAAATTTTTAGAAATACAGCGGCTCGGAGTTATAGTCGTTTCTCGCAATCGGCACACACAGCACTCGACTATGTCCCACCGTTCCGCGTTTCTTACACATATTACGTTATGTACAAATTGTATAAGTTTAAGGTCCTTAGATTACGAATAGTCTCACTATTTATTTCTATTTCTGTGTCTCACGAGCGTGAAATATAAAACTTATAGAATTTGTACATAAACATAATATGTGTAAGGAACGCGGAACAGTGAGACACACTTGAGTGCTGATGAGTTCCAAACGAGAGAAACGACTATAACTTCGAGCCAAGTGACTNATCGATGCCTCGTACAGATCTAAGAAACATTCTGTTTAAAACCGGTTTCGCGTAAACTTGCTTCACTAACATTTGCAAGGTCTTGTCACAAATGTCTAGAAAAATACAAGTATCTGAAAAAACTGCAGTCATCTCGTTTTGACGAGAACCATTTTCGAGATTTGACAGAACTTCCGTTTTGCGTAATTGTTTTTAAATGAAATGTTCTCTAGATTGCGGGCATATATTACGGGCCTGGATGGGTGCTGCGGCCCGGAAGAAAGCGGGATAAGCTGAGTGTACACATAACGTTTTCCTAATTAAGATTGTCTATCGTTGGTCGATATCGTTCCTTTGATCTCGGTAGGTTCCGCGGATCTAAATCACACCGATACGCGAACGAATACGCGAAAGTATAGGTGGTAGGTATATGTACAAAGAAAAGAAAAATAATGGTATTTTGAGTCGCTGATCGCTGCGACGAAGTGGCTGTCGCTTCATTTGACCGCAACTCGGTAATACCGATTGTTAATAGTAGCTTTTCATTAGATTTTCATTATTCGTGATACGATCGGTACAAAACAAACTGTGTGTTCATATTATTTTTATGATTGTCAATACTATANTGTCCAAATATTAATGAAAGTCACTGTAGAACCTTGACGTTCATTCAACAGTTTTTAACAGACAGCATGAAATCACGTGGTGTACAAAGTATCGAACTTTACGAAAAGAACGTTTCCACTTGTTTTGCGAAGAAAGAATTGGTATTACCGACTTGAAGGTCGATGGCAATTAATTAACGTGAGGTGAATTCGCGAATCGAGCCTGAGAGGCTTCGTCGAGGGGGAAATCCAGTGCCAAATGTATATCTTCCCAGGCGTACGACATTATCTCGTTGCGTACAGAAAAAAAATGCGGGATGTTCACTACGATGCGCGCGACGAGAGCGATCGTTTGCTCAAAAGTGCAACCGTACTATTATCATTTTTTCCTTCGATTTCGTTTTGTCAATCTCTTTTGGTTACATGCGTCCGACGCGTGCAGGTGTTGCGTGTTGCGTCGCGACTCGCTTGCCCAAGTATCTTCCTTCCCTCTATCTTTCTCTCGTGGAATCGTTCGTTCAATGGCCACGTGACGTGAACGTCGCGCGTGAATTTCTTAGAAATTATATCGGTATACGGGTATTGACATACGTACGTGTAGGTATCGTGAGTGACGTTCACGAGCCGATCGCTTGGTTCACCGATTGAACGCGCATTCTTCAAAGAGGAATCAACTTTCACCTAATCTTTACCGTAGCGCGTTTATCACGAAACCTAGTAATTCATAATTTGCCAATACTTCGGCGCAACGTTATGGTGCTTGAATCTACCAAAGATCGTGAATTTTTAGTAAACAATTTCACCTCTCCACGAGGCTTGCAATTAGTATTTTGTAATCTATTTTTTCAAACTCCCAGTAACGTTTATAAAACATTTGAAATTAATCCTTTGGAGCTGAAAGAATTGCCCGGAGTTATTACTATCCGCAGGTTATTATCGAAACGATACGTAACAGCGGACGCAATATATTTTTTAATGTAATTAAAGCTCCCTGGGCGACTGGGTGTACAAGGATATACCTGTTTAATAATACTCGTTACAACTATACCTATTAGAAAGATTTAAAACGGCCTTCGACGACCTTCAAATATCTTTATACTCGCTTAGAGAGTTCTTCACGCGTATTTCTACCTAAAAACTTTAATCGCAACATAACATTTTACGGTCAAACGTTTTTATGCACTCTAAGCTTAGAAAAATACGATCAGGTGACACAATGATTACCGGAAATCTGTAGACCCGATCATTCATCGAAAATTTTGTCTAAAAATTTACACGTAACGCAGATCGTCTTTACGCGCAACATTTCGTTTACCTGTTTCAAAAGTGCGTCGCCTAAATTTTGAAATTATGCNATTTACAAGAAATTAATAAGCAGAAATAATGGGAAAGACATGTTAATGCAATTATAAATCTCATACACGACCCAAAAAACAAATAATTTAATTAATGCTACAATAATCATTTGGTTTATATTTCGAATCATGTTCTATGCTGATGTTAATTGCCCGGAGCTGCATAGATAGCGTGAATAAGTGGTAATAATATGTAGTTAAACTAAAAGTGACTATAACAATANGTAATTCATAATTTGCCAATACTTCGGCGCAACGTTATGGTGCTTGAATCTACCAAAGATCGTGAATTTTTAGTAAACAATTTCACCTCTCCACGAGGCTTGCAATTAGTATTTTGTAATCTATTTTTTCAAACTCCCAGTAACGTTTATAAAACATTTGAAATTAATCCTTTCGAGCTGAAAGAATTGCCCGGAGTTATTACTATCCGCAGGTTATTATCGAAACGATACGTAACAGCGGACGCAATATATTTTTTAATGTAATTAAAGCTCCCTGGGCGACTGGGTGTACAAGGATATACCCGTTTAATAATACTCGTTACAACTATACCTATTAGAAAGATTTAAAACGGCCTTCGACGACCTTCAAATATCCTTATACTCGCTTAGAGAGTTCTTCACGCGTATTTCTACCTAAAAACTTTAATCGCAACATAACATTCTACGGTCGAACATTTTTATGCACTCTAAGCTTAGAAAAATACGATCAGGTGACACAATGATTACCGGAAATCTGTAGACCCGATCTTTAATCGAAAATTTTGTCTAAAAATTTACACGTAACGCAGATCGTCTTTACGCGCAACGTTTCGTTTACCTGTTTCAAAAGTGCGTCGCCTAAATTTTGAAATTATGCCGCACGGGCATAAGTTTTAAGCCTAAACGTTGGCTTAAACTTTAATCGTAAAATCTAGTTATACGCTACCACGTGGCACCGATTTAAAGAGCCATCAAATTATTTACTATTCACTTGTAAATAGGAATGTTTTTGTCGATACATCATTGCTACTCGGCTGTTCATTCGGATACGGAGCGATGCGACGCGACGCATTTACACGCACCTGGCACGCTCGGGCACGTTTAGTCGGACACGCATTAGTGTCGCTAGAAGAAGGACGATAGATAGATCGATATAGATGAGAAATATATCTACACGTACGCGAAGTACGAATAAATAAATACGCGCTGGCGGTAATTTACGTGAGAGCATTATACATATATGATATATATGATATATATATATATATATATACATATATATACAAACTAATCTTGCTGAATATTCCAAGAAAGTCTGTCCATTTTTTCGAATGTCTCGAAAGTATTTTAATCTCTATTTAATTGTTGCGTGACATACGGCGCAACGGCAGAAGAATAAGTAGTTCGGGATTTTAAACGCATTATTCAAATTTAGAAGAAATCGTGCGCGGCCGTTAATATGCTTTACACGCCAAAATGGCGGTTGTGCAACATTTCTCCGAGACTAATTATGCTTAAAGGGCGAAACCACTCTAGGCATATTTTGTGATTTTTTTCAGTCGGACCGTAAAATAAATCGATAATACAAAATAGAAGTCTAGTAAGTAAATGATTGATGACTTTTCAGTCTAACGTACAATCCATATGGCCAAATTACAGCCCGCCATCGCGCTTACCAAAAAACGCTCAATGCGGACCGAAAGGGGTTACGTTAGAATTCGAAAATCGAGTACTTAGAGATTTCCCACATGCGTCATCTTTTGGAATATGATTCTTAAGGTACCAACGTACGTTTTTATAGAAAAAACTCACGCATACTTGCTTCGGCAGTACATATACTAAAATAGAATCGACACAGAGAAAATTAGCATGGCGCAAGGATAACACGCAAAAAAATCGATTTTTTGAAAATCCTAGAGTGGTCTTACCCCTTGAGAAGAGAAAACGCAAATAGAAATATTCCGTTTAGGAACGGCTTTTAATTGGCAACAAATTGCCGCGAGTGGTTTAATCGAAAATATTTGTCACGTTTGCGGTGAGAATCGTGGTGAGGCGCGAGGCGTGCGTAAATCGACTAGTCCTTAAGTTCGGTGCTAATCAACAAGAAAAACTGTGCAAAATATACGTGTACTCGCCTTATCGCGACGACTACGACTCCATTAGTTATGTACCTTTTTAAACGAGCGGGTTTAACTCTTTCGAGATAATTTAGATTGATCTACGTACATCGAGGGACTTTGATCGACTCGATTAAACTTCCCCGTCTTATCTCTTTTTTTTTTAAGCGATAAGTTCGATCGGATTTAGGACGAACCGCGTGTTACGCGTGTCCGATCTTAATCTGGAAAGAGTTAAACGCGAGAGAGAGAGATTCTTCTGACGTTGCGCGACGGATTTTGCACGTAATCATTATGTACAGAAGCATATTTGCGAACGAGCCTCTGTGCGTACATATACACATATATATTTCTAATCCTATAATGTGCATACCGAAACTTGTATGCACATTCCGACGTGATTGTGTACGAGCAGAGGATGTTAACCGACTTCTGTCGAGGTAACACCGCGAGCCACTCTTCGTCTTCGTTTCACGTTGCGAACAATTCATTCGAATTCTTACGATTAGTGGTGCAAGCCAACAGTACACCGTACGTTGTACAATCTGATCGACCTAACAACTGTTTACGATTCGTTTACAAAATGCTGATGATGATTAGTGATGGGCACCTGGGGACTAAAAACTATCGATTTAGTCGATTGCAACCAACGAGATTTATTTATTTATTTATTTAACCGTTTTCTCTTTCGAGAAGCTCTTAGACAGAGTCTGTTTAGCCTTTTTTTTACAATTCCTCCGTTCTTATACAAAAGTGTAAATATGCAACCAACGAGACTTTTAGTCGACTGATTTCTTTCATTTGTCGACTACATCGAACAAACTTCAGGCGGCTACAATTCTTAGTTTGATGGTCCAAGTTCAAAAGAATAATTTATTTATAAAAAACTCTAGGTTTCGTTTAATTGTAGTGAATTAAAATTTTTCAAACTGCGCGGAACATTGTTTAAACATTTAGAATTTTAAAGATTACGAGAAACAGAAATGGATTAATACTGCTTAGGAAAATAAAACAATAAATCATTCTTGTTTTTACAAAGTTTTATATACAGCGTGTTTCCGGACCTACGGTCAATAATTTAAGGGCTGATTCTAGAGACTAAAATAAGCCGAAAATAAATAATACTGATTTTTCGTTTGAAATGTTAAGCATTAAAATATGGCCTCCGGTAAACCTAACAATTTCTTCGATTTTTCGAAAATTTGACCTTTTGAATTTTTTCCGAACTATAAGTTCTATGAAAAAAAACTCATAATCACTTTTTTTTTGGTTGGACTTGGTTTACGTTTTCCTTGAATCTCGAATATCCTCCCTCGTTACATCCCACCTCTCTTCTCTTCGCATCCTTTGCTCTAACATTTAGTCGATATACATATATGATCCGATTAATTGCTGCATAGTCGATATAGTGCCCATCGCTACTTATGATCAACGAATTCCGTGAATCAACTTGACAACACGCAGAGCGATTAGAACGTCGAACTCGCAAGAAGAAAGATTACAAAAATAATAATAGTGATTTTAATTCGGATATCTTAAGGTACATAGCGCGCAGGTCGCGCTACGATTTACACAATAAAAAACCGACCCTTCTCAAAGTTTTCAAAAGTCTAACACATCGTATTACACGTAAGAAGCAATTGTACAGGAACAGGTAGACTAGGACATTTCTCGTGTATTGTGCCAATCATAACGTTTTAAGCCGCCCAGTGATCTTGTATGTCCGTTTGTTCCTTTTAGCGCCAGAACAAATAAATGGTAGGTCCAACGAAGGTATACGAACCGTCTTTAACAATTAAAAAACCTAGCGACGAAATCTAAAAAGGAGGGTAGCGTTTACGAAAAGTTTGTTCCGTACGTCGAACAATCCCATTCTCGCCAGCCTTCGCTACAATTTGATCTTCCATTGTGAATCGCGTCTTCCCCGATCTTANACAATTAAAAAACCTAGCGACGAAATCTAAAAAGGAGGGTAGCGTTTACGAAAAGTTTGTTCCGTACTTCGAACAATCCCATCTCGCCAGCATTCGCTACAATTTGATCTTCCATTGTGAATCGCGTCTTCCCCGATCTTAATTTCTCCTCATATACACATGCATAAATCGTATCATGGACACAGAGACGAGTGTATTATACTGCACCTGCATTTGTATAAATGATTTGTAGCCGAAACCCCCGAACGGAGTGTACATGAGTGATAGCTAAAGTGACCTTTTTCTTCTCGACACGGCGCGTGTTAGTAAAAACGGATACGGTGATATCTGTAAATTAGAAGGATCGACAGAAGCGAGCGGCGTGAAGTTCGTCCGATCGTTTCGGTCAGATCCTGTTTTCTTTAATGACAGGCTTCGTTCATTTAACGGCGGGCGAAACGATCGTTACTATATACCGTTTAAATTAGAGAAGAGGACGGGAAGACGGAAAGAGTGGCTCTCTCGACATGTATTTCAATCTTCCGTATTGAATTTTAAGTGTTACTAATCGTAAGATCGTAAGGCTGACCTCCTATGTCTAATGTGACGATTCGAGTTGAGAGTATGTATACCGAGGAGATAAATTATTTATTTGTTTACGATAACGAGGCCATTTGCGAATTGTATTTCGGGCTACTCGCGTATAAACTCGAAAGACTATCGCTGCGATGGTGATTGCAGCGACGATAACCGCCCGAAGGTGCGACCCCGTCTAAAGTGCACGAATTCCACGAGCACGTATGTACTATAATGATTAAAACAGAAGATATTAACAAAACAGAACTCATAGTACTTACGTTCGCGTTAATCATCTGCGATAAATATGACATTACGACTAACGGAATCGAACGTATTGTGCATTATATGTCGGGAATGAAATAAAATCAAAATGAATCAATTGACATTCTGCGCGTCTTCTCAATCCAATGATCGTCACCTACAAATCCCTGTATTTCTTAACCCTTTCGTTATGGGTGCCGGCTACAGTCGGCATCAATTACGTACAATACCATAGTCGGCATCACATACATATGTATACATATACAGTGTGCATATTTTTGGGCATGGTGGCTCGTTCAGTGGGATCACTCCGGCGGTGCGGACTACCGTAGCGAAAGGATTAACAAACCGTAACTACATTTTTCATTTCATTTCTGTTATATTTCATTTTCTATACAGTGTACGTACTGATGAATATTATGAAGAAATAAAGAAAAGAAGTCGGATGAATTCTGGAGTTGAATTTTAGAGAAAGATTTTGCTTCAAAATCAGACTTTGTATTAGGCGAATATGATAGCGCAAGAGGTAGCACTAACTTCAGCTGTGACGTCACGATTCCAAGAATTTTGCATCGCTGAATTTGACGTACTTATACGACTAATTTAATTTTAATAGTGGCCAGGGCTATTATTTCGAGTCAAAGTTCTCGCTAAGGAATGGGCGTTGGTCATTCTAGGAGCAGTGGACAGGTGATTAAGTAGACAATAAGACGTATGTTTAGCAAGATCTTTATTTCATTTTTAAACAAGTTATCGAATACAAATATCTGATATCTGTACAATTGCAGTAATGCACAATTAAATAAAACACTTGCAACCGATTATACACCAAGAGAAGGTAGGCTTGTCATCTCTGGTACTGTGTGCATGCTGCGGTGGACGTGCTGAAGGTTCTTGTCTGCTACGGTGGAACTGAACAGAGTAGATCTCTGCTAAAAAGGTTCTGGACGTTTCTTCCGATTTGGTCGCAAGGTGCAGCACTAGTAGGGGAACGCGCAATCATCTCAGTTTCTCTCTGGGTCCATGACCACATGATGACGATGATGACGGTTTTCGGGCAAACATGAAACTCCCCTACTCATCTATTTGTATTATCTCTATGGTGGCAACGTGCTTAGCAACAGCCAGCTGTGGCGCACTAGTAACATAGTGATTTCGTGGCGTCCATGGCGTCCTTCATTCTTGGGCATTCATATTCATTCATTTTAACTAAGTCTGCGGCAAAGAGCGAACGGCAAGGATCTTGATTTAGTCATAAAAGCCTACAGCCATTTTTAGTCAAATTTTAGCCGTTTGCTGCTGTATCTTAGTAGCTTGTTTTTANCGTTCAGTGGGATCACTCCGGCGGTGCGGACTACCGTAGCGAAAGGATTAACAAACCGTAACTACATTTTTCATTTCATTTCTGTTATATTTCATTTTCTATACAGTGTACGTACTGATGAATATTATGAAGAAATAAAGAAAAGAAGTCGGATGAATTCTGGAGTTGAATTTTAGAGAAAGATTTTGCTTCAAAATCAGACTTTGTATTAGGCGAATATGATAGCGCAAGAGGTAGCACTAACTTCAGCTGTGACGTCACGATTCCAAGAATTTTGCATCGCTGAATTTGACGTACTTATACGACTAATTTAATTTTAATAGTGGCCAGGGCTATTATTTCGAGTCAAAGTTCTCGCTAAGGAATGGGCGTTGGTCATTCTAGGAGCAGTGGACAGGTGATTAAGTAGACAATAAGACGTATGTTTAGCAAGATCTTTATTTCATTTTTAAACAAGTTATCGAATACAAATATCTGATATCTGTACAATTGCAGTAATGCACAATTAAATAAAACACTTGCAACCGATTATACACCAAGAGAAGGTAGGCTTGTCATCTCTGGTACTGTGTGCATGCTGCGGTGGACGTGCTGAAGGTTCTTGTCTGCTACGGTGGAACTGAACAGAGTAGATCTCTGCTAAAAAGGTTCTGGACGTTTCTTCCGATTTGGTCGCAAGGTGCAGCACTAGTAGGGGAACGCGCAATCATCTCAGTTTCTCTCTGGGTCCATGACCACATGATGACGATGATGACGGTTTTCGGGCAAACATGAAACTCCCCTACTCATCTATTTGTATTATCTCTATGGTGGCAACGTGCTTAGCAACAGCCAGCTGTGGCGCACTAGTAACATAGTGATTTCGTGGCGTCCATGGCGTCCTTCATTCTTGGGCATTCATATTCATTCATTTTAACTAAGTCTGCGGCAAAGAGCGAACGGCAAGGATCTTGATTTAGTCATAAAAGCCTACAGCCATTTTTAGTCAAATTTTAGCCGTTTGCTGCTGTATCTTAGTAGCTTGTTTTTAATGTGTAATGTGATAATTCTATTGTCCGTGTAATTTTATTGCATGTTTGTGACATTTTTAGATAACGAGGTATTTTTTGTTCTATTATTCCAATATAACGTACAGTTCTAATTTGCTTAGACTTCTGAGGTTTTTGAGATTTTTCGTACACTTTAGTTCTATATATTTAACTACTTTTGCTTTTAACCTCGAAAGAAATTCAAGAATTAACCGGTGTACAAGGGGTTTCTTTTGCTCTGTGATACAGAAATGAAACGAAGCGCGCCGGGTCCTTCTCATCGCGATCTGAAGAGTAGATCAACACATAGCGAAGATTGTGAGCACAGTATGAAAAGAGCAGAGGAAGAACGTTTGCGACGTAGGCGGGAATGGATGATACAACAAGAACGGGTACGGCAACATGAAAAGCTAAAAATGAAGAAGATTTGGGAATATGAGTTGAATTATGCTCGTAAGCATGGACTACCATTGCCTACGAAGAAGCAAGTGCTTCTGCAGTGTACTCGTAACAAGAGTAAAAGCAAATCTCCACAAAATCCACATAGAAGACAATCTATGTCAAGTGCACCTAAGACATCCATACTATCTGAGAAGTAAGATTTTTTTACAGTTTTTGAAGTAATATGTATATTAGCAAGACAATATTCAACAATTAAATAGGAATTATCTTTCGAGGTATATTTTGATTTCACAAAACAGGATATTTCTTATTCCAGATTAGACGGTACAACACCTGTATTTAGAGGACCAGAGGGTACACAAATTAGTATTGCGGCACTGCAGAAAATCAAAGTAGATATCCATAGAAATATTCCTGGAGGAACTATAACTGGCGAACTTCGAAGAAATATTGTCAATCCTGAAGACGTGATGCTCACGAGAAGACCGGGTAAACTGTTGTTTTTTAGCATAATTATTTGAAATCTTTCAGTCGTTCACGGAAGAAATGCCAAAAGTGGATATAAAGTCAACACTGAAGATGATTTTCTTTGGAGAATCCAAATTCAAGTTTCAAGAAATCATATACTGTATAATGTAAGGTTGAAAAAACTTGATACTACTTACCTTTTCTCTGTATTACTTAAGTTTCATTGAAAATGATTGAATGTCACTGTAACGACACTTGAAGAATGGAACTGTCCATGACACGAAGATCGAGGATTTCATCGTCGCGATCTATAAAACTCAGGAATTAACTCAACTGTTAGTGTAAAAAATATGTGGAATACAACGTGGGATCACGGTATTGAACACGTAATGTGCAATACGTAAGCACAACATCTTTTATCCTTAGTGTTTTAAGGGTGCTTATTTTGTTTATTTTCATGCTTTGTACACTTACGCCGTCGAGTTTGCACAAAGAATTATGCTCTTAAAATATTCACAATACAAAGGTAATGTTCTTGTTTTCTTTCTTTACAGTATAACAATGCCCTTAAATAATTATGTTTGAATGCTTGATATTTTTATTTGTCGTTTTGTGCATTCTCTTAATGCTTTGCTTTTTGGACGTTTGCATGCTACGATGCAAAAGCTCGATTTACATATTTTAATTTCGGTGATGTGTTGAAAGTTCTCACTAATCGAAAGGACAAATTTAGATAATTCTACAATGGAAGATTCTAACTTTTATACTGAAATTCGTAATGCTACAATCGAAGATACAATCTTCAATGCTGAAGTTTATAATTATACTACGGGATATGTGACAGTCAATTTTAATAACGTAGAAAATTCACAAATTTGTATTGTCAGCTGCAAGACTTGTTTTGGTCGAGTCGTTAGTAAAGTATATTTAACTTCAACTGATAGGATAATAGCATTTCAAATATTAAACAAATGAAATATTTTTATTATGAAAATTTCAATTACTCAATTGTTAGTGTTAGGCATTGAAATGTAATTTCGAGAAAGAACATACTTCATCTTTTAAGTTAGATATGTACATACAGACAAACTGGAAGATTCTCGAATCGGCCCACAAGATGTGATCCACCTCGGAAGATCTTATTGTATTATAAGACATTTAATTCTGTTGTATCTTTTTAGAGAGATCATAAAGTTATTATTGATATTGTGTAAAAGATGTTATTATGGTTTGTACGTTAAAAATATCGTTTTTGGTACTTAAATTTTAGCCATAAAAAGTAATGTATTATACGAAATTTGCACTCGCATAAATTAACTCATTTTGTAATAATCCACGTATAATCGTTTCATACCATATTTTGTCTGGCGCTGAAGAAAATTGTAAGCCTGACGAATTAAAATAACAGCAGATAAAATGATCTACATTACTATGTTGTATTGAGCAGAGAACTAATTTTGAAGGCCAAGAATAATTATACATATATCTATATCCTGCATCGTATTGTTTGCAGTTTTACATATACTTTTCCATGTTACGATATGGCTTACAATTATTCAGAGGTAACCAGTTTGTTTACATGCCAATTTTACTGCTTAATTGCTTTTTTCATATGCATTTATCTTGATGTTATCTTTTCACAAACGTATTTGTCTAATTCCAGGAGAAGGAGGCAAACCGATATTTGAAAGGGAAGAAATAAAGAGTGCGGTTAAGACAGAAGTAGAAGTCGAAGAACGTCGTACAGTTAAAACTGTAAACGATGAAAATTTAGGTATGGTTAAGAACAATTTTTCTTAGCCAGCTACAGCTTATACGTGCATCCCCGAGCGGGACACATTGAAATTCCAATATATACTTACACGCATGCATCTCCTAGCGAGACACATTAAAATTCCAATATATACGTACGTATTGAAATTTCAATAGGAGACTCACGCATAAGCCGAAGCTGGCTGAGAATAATCGTTCTTAGCTGTACATTTATCGTTCAAAACTTCTTCCTTCTCTCTATATATATAATATCAATATATATAATGTGTTTAATATTAAAAAATTACATTTTTAATTTATAGAACGTCGATCGGAGGCATCTAAGAAATATACTGTCAGTTTAAGAAGCCGAAGTCGCAGTCCACGGCGTACGTCGTCTCGCCATTCCAGGTTTGTGCGCGCAGTGGTAAAAGTATTCTGCGGTGCAGCTGTAATTTAAGCTTTTATTTATAAAATATGGATATGATTGTGTACAGCTAATTTATGAACACGAAAGCGTGTTTGCCCATTAAAGAAATATCGTGCTTCTTCATAAATTGGACTTGTACACGAACAACGTACAAATGTTTACAGAGCAATTGCATTTATCCAGAAACTGATAAATGTATCTAACTCGAAGTTAACGCTTAAACGCTTGGCCATTTATACGTGCATCCCCGAGCGGGACACATTGAAATTCCAATATATACTTACACGCATGCATCTCCTAGCGAGACACATTAAAATTCCAATATATACGTACGTATTGAAATTTCAATAGGAGACTCACGCATAAGCCGAAGCTGGCTGAGAATAATCGTTCTTAGCTGTACATTTATCGTTCAAAACTTCTTCCTTCTCTCTATATATATAATATCAATATATATAATGTGTTTAATATTAAAAAATTACATTTTTAATTTATAGAACGTCGATCGGAGGCATCTAAGAAATATACTGTCAGTTTAAGAAGCCGAAGTCGCAGTCCACGGCGTACGTCGTCTCGCCATTCCAGGTTCGTGCGCGCAGTGGTAAAAGTATTCTGCGGTGCAGCTGTAATTTAAGCTTTTATTTATAAAATATGGATATGATTGTGTACAGCTAATTTATGAACACGAAAGCGTTTGCCCATTAAAGAAATATCGTGCTTCTTCATAAATTGGACTTGTACACGAACAACATACAAATGTTTACAGAGCAATTGCATTTATCCAAAAACTGATAAATGTATCTAACTCGAAGTTAACGCTTAAACGCTTGGCCATTCATTTTGCAACTATGCTTATGCATTCAGTAATAATTTAGATACAGATATAGTAGATGTATCATATATTATAAATTAAATAAACGCCTGATGTTTAAGTGTTAATATATATATAATTTCTGCATAAAAATTCACAGTGTAGAGTGCAAGAGAGAATTCGTGCGTGTATATTTGTATATGTATGTACATATATCACGAACCTGCTTGTGCTTTATTTTTTATTTCAGGCATGTTGTTTTGTGTTATTACAGTTTGCTTTTTTTCTAGCTTTATTAATGCTTCACACACTTCAAGGGAACAGGAAGGGACACAAAGGGAACATGGAAACGATTCACATTATTCCCGACCATACACATTAATAGTACTTGCCATTACCAGTCCTTATGCTTATCTTTTTGGTTTAGCATTTAGCTGTTTAGTACATAATATAAATGTGGATATACAAAACGTATACGATCATACTAACGAGTAGACTACAAGTTTTAGTATTGCTACACTTTTCATTTCAATAGTATTGAATCAAATTACCAAAAAAAACGTGAATCTACTTTTATGGAATATTAAAAAGTAATCTTTACGAAATAACAAAAGGTAAATGTGTTTTGTTAACACAAAAATCATAACTATTATATTTCTTTGTTATTTCACATTGGTGTATCAGATCTTGCGGTATACTTTTGCAGTTCTGATAATGTATTGGTTGTATGATTAGTGTCAAGATAGAGGGTAAGTAACTCCAATTTTTAAAAAATAATTTTCATGTGTATTCGATTGTATCGTTGATAACAATTTTGTTCGATTGACGAAGTCTGATTGCGATTTAATTCTGTAATCAGTGGAAATTTAATTACCAATTCATTTGATCAATTTCAGATCACTCATTTGCATTTTGCTGCTTTTGCACAATTTTCACAAACAATTTTTGGTTTATATTTCCTTGCTCGTTATATGTATATATATGTATATTTGGTTTCAAATGCAACGAAAATATGATATATATAATATATAATTTATATTATATTATAAGATTATATTATAAGATATAAGAGAGTATTAAAAATATAATTTGGATATATAATTTTAAATGCGAATTGAATATGGATATCAAGAAAAATATATAAACAAAGAAACAGAGTAATGCTGGTAAAACAATATGGATAATATTTTAAATTTAATGCGCAATTCGGTTAGTAACTAGAAACTTGGCTTTTTATTAATTTCAATGTTAACTCTTCTAGGCACGAAGACTCAAAACATGACGAAAGATACTTTCAGAGAAGTGATAGGTATATATTGTGTTATAATTTTGTCAGTTTTAAATATTTTCCAATCGTACTTCGTTAGACGTGATGAGATCTCCACAGGGACAGACGATGCAGTCGGGACAGACGACATAGTCAATCGTCTGGTTCAGAGGACTTGCACCTACGTGAAAGTCGTCGAAAGAGTCATACGGATCACTCGCGTTCAAGGGCGAGAGAAGAGACGAGATGGAACAGAGATTCTCACCATAGGTATGTATATCGCGAGATATAACGTAAGCTATAGAAAATTGTATTTTATACGCGTTCATATCATTTTTATAGTAGATCACTGAAAGATGAAAGGCCTTATCGAGAATATCGCGAAAGGTCGAGAGACCGATCGCGAGATAGAAATGAAAGAAATAGATCTAGGGAACGTGGAGTACCTCCACCGCATTATATCGAACAGATTCCTGTTCCCGTCTACTACGGAGTCAGTATTTAATTAGTACCAAAGTATTTGATCAGCATGCAGTATAATTATGATTTACGTCTTATATTTTTTTTCTGTGTAGAACTTACCACCGAGGCCAATAATGTTTGGACCGTTGCTTCCGATGCGACCACAGATTCCTTTAGGAGGTAGACATCCTCCTATGATGAGACCATATCCACCACGATTTGTCCCTCCAAATATGTACAGAATACGGCCGCCTCTAAATCATAGTACGTATCGTGCACCTATAGCAGGCATGGGCAAAAGGGTTGCCCATGCCTGATCTACAGCTGTGAGGTAACAGCTGACAGAAGAGTATACTGTTTGAATTTTATACAGGGTACAGACCGATGTACTGAGCAAATATTTGTTACGAAGTCGTTTTGATATGTATACAATACATACATGAACGTATAGCACTTGCTTGATTCACCAAATATTAGGTGACGTACTAGAAGGATTTTATATAAGGAACACGTATCACGATCGATATACATATGCATATGTACATTACGTTCTGTGTTAAATTTTATTGCTGTACATATTGTACATGTGTTACATAGATTTTAACTACTATTTTATAAGCATCATTTACGAACATATGACTACGTATAAGCTGATTGTTTTTTAAGTAAAATTACTGTGGCGATAATTTTGGCGAATGAATTTTCGCTGCTTTTTATAGTTTTAATCAATTTTTGTTAAACTGGAAAGTCAACTTCTGCTTTGGAAAACAGATTACATAGCATAAGAATGTATGTGCCTCACAATATGAACTGACGAAATTGAATGTATGTGCCTCACAATATGTATTGATGAAACTTTCTGTACGCACGTGCCTCACAATACGTATTGATGAAAATGCATGTATGTGCCATTAATAAATTTTAATAAATTTTAATAAATTATATCTTTGATGATATTGCAAGTTGGATTCTTCTGTTTCTATCCGTCTCTTGTAATTACGTTTACAGATTGGGATGATGACGGTTAGATCTGGCTTTTCACAACAGGTAAGCAGTTTTTGGCGATAAACGAAAACTTCGAAAAATCTGAAAGGGTACTCCTTGACAAAATCTCGAAAAATTAAAAATATTATACTTTAAATGGAGAAGGAAATTGCATATAAAAGACGGTTTTTTTATTTGACGATTATTATGTAATTAAAAAAAATTTTTCCGTCATTGAAGTATAATTGAGAGATCGTAAAACGTTTTTTTCGCAAGAAAATATTTTAGATCTTTTTTTTCATAATATGTGTCGTGCGTCAGTCGGGGGCCTGCGGCGTGGTTAGAAATTTCAAACAATTTTCAACGAGTGAATTGTTGAGAGTCGAAGTCAGTGTTGTTATATTTTTTAAGATAAAATATATACATAAATTTAGTTTTTAAAACTGAGGCCCCAAAAATAAATTTCAATCATGCAAAGACTTACGAAAAAGGATACTTTTATTTACCCACAGGTATTTTGTTTTTTTTTTATACATAAAATAGTATAATGTTTTATAAGATTGTAAAATACTGAAGGTGAGACAAATATGTGTGGCTGAGGTTATATATATAACCTGCAAGTAATTTTACGTGTTTTATATTATGTATTTCAAATTCTGTATTAGATCTCTTTGGGCTCAAAGTGATCGAATCATTATGAGCTCTTATAATTTATTATAGTTTGGGAAGATGAAAGTTGAATTTTAATCCTTTCTTTTCAAATTAGTTTAGCCTGAAGTACATTGACACCCATTATTAAGTATTTTAGCATATTTTAAAACTGAACAACTTTTTTTATGTTGGACCGAAGAAGATTAAATTGCTTGGTCCAACATTAAAAGAGCTATTTCTATTATGAAATGAACTTGAATAATAATGAAGTCACTGTATTTAATTATACACATAGTTATTCTGTTTGTGTATTATACATTTACGAATATTGCAGATGAAAAAATATATTGCCAGAACGTTATGTACTGACAAAACGTTACCACCGCAAGAGAAGATTTTGATGGTCGAGGAAAATGACGGCGTAAGAATATATCCTATTCTATTGTTATGAATGTAAAGATTACAGTCGAATTGTTTCCACTCTGTTAGGTAAGGACGCTGATACTAAATCATCCCCGTTCCCGGAATTCGTTGTCTGCAGATATGTTGAAATTGTTATTGGAAAATATTAAAAGAGATGAAAGTAATAACAATCTAAGGTCTATAGTTATTAAATCCGGTGTACAGAAAATATTTTCTGCTGGACATAATTTGAAAGAACTGGTTTGTAGTTGAACTAAAAATTAATGATAGTGGAATCACTTTAATATAGGAATTGACATTCGCCACAGAGAAATGATTGGCTTACGTCGTTTAGACTAGTAACGACGAGAAGCTTTACAAGGAAATCTTTGAAACATGCTCAGAATTAATGCGAGCGATCGTACAAAGTCCTGTTCCTATAATCGCCGCCGTAGACGGTTTAGCAACAGCAGCTGGCTGCCAATTGGTTACTGCGTGCGATATTGCTATTTGTACCGAGAAAAGTGTATTCTCTACACCAGGGTGTGCACATTTGATTTTCCAATGCAAGCATCTACGTCAACAGTCGTTCTTTTAATGTCATTTCAACGTTACCTTTTAGAGCGAATGTTGGGATATTTTGTTCGACGCCCGGAATTCCTTTGGTTCGAAATGTAGCGAAAAAAACAGCAATGTACATGTTGTTCACGGGTTCTAACGTTAGCGGTAAAGAAGCGTATACTACGGGTCTCGTTAGCAAAGTTGTGCCAGACGACAAACTCGGTAAACTGTTCATTAAAACCTGATCGATAAATTGAAACGGTATATTTTTGCCCACGTAATTTTATGATTTCTTGCACACAGAAGAAGAAATAAAGAACGTAACCACATCTATAAATATGAAAAGTCGTTCGGTCGTACATCTTGGGAAAATGTTTTTATACGAACAGATGGATTTAGATCTGTCGACTGCGTATTTCTTGGGAACTGAGAAAATGGTTCATAATTTAAAACTGAAAGATGCCCAAGAGGGAATAAAGAGTTTCATTGAAAAAAGAAAACCTAATTGGAGTCACAGTTACGACAAAAATTAGACTCCGTCGATATAAGCTATTCAATATTTAATATAAGCTTATAGTAATGATAGGAATGTTATTTTTATACGGAGTATCGTTAACTGCTATTTTTATTGTATACATATATTAAACTATATTTGCAATTGTTATTCTTAGTAAATTATTTCTCCTATCCTGCGTTCAAGGAAAATAATATTCATATTATATAATACATTCGTAATAAAATGACGAAACATTTCTATTTACTGTTTAACATCTATTATCTAACGTCTCACGTTTTCTTCTTATCAAAAAGATTTGTTATTATACATAGAATGTTTCTAATATTATTGATCGATATGTACGCTAAACCTTAAAGAGGAATAAACATGATTACTTATATTTATTGAATTCAAATGTCGGGGCAATATGTATATTTTTTTTTAACAAAGTAAATCGTTCGATTAAAAATACAATTTTAAGTAATTTAAAATAATTCTGATAAAGTAAATGAAGATATTCGACAGAAGATACGTATACTCAGTATACAGGGTGAGTCATTTATCTGTCGTTCTTTACTAATTAAGTGTTTAGGCATGTAATTTTATTTATAGTTTTTGTTATTCTGAATCGTTTTAAACGTGAAATGAAATTGTATGTGTAGGATGAGAAAACAGCTACCATTATCGTGGAATGAGGAAAACTATTACTCTTGTTTAAGATAGACAAACGCGTATGTAGGTCATAGAGGCAGCGTATTTTAAATCTAGCAGGTCTAATGTAACGATAAAGAGACCATGGTGGTCCGCGGTGTCAGCGGAGGTCTCGAAGGACGCCGATATCTTCGTTGCTCGTCGCAAAAATAGTCATTTTGTCTTTTTTTTGCCTTCCAACGAATCGGTTTCTCCCCACTCGTTCACGATCCGAGTTCATAAATCCAAACCAATATTAACACATAAAGTTAGTAGAACGTTGGTTCCTCTCAAAGTCAGAGGCATCGATTCGTATTTTCGCACGCAGCGTAAACCAAAAAACTGAAGATCGCGTTTGTTGTCACAAAGGTTTTGCCATTTTTATTGTATACGTACCGGATATTTTCGGTCGGTCGATGATTGTTTCGATTTCGAGGAACTCCGATTGCAATTGTATGCGGTTCCGAGGATTAAAACCACGTCGAACATCGTTAAACGTCGGGGAAGTTGTAAAAATTAAGATCTGCAAAGGAAGGCCGGGAACGATAAGCGGCAAAAAGAAGACGGCAGAGTTGTTGTTCGAAAATTGTACCGGTTCGTTTTATCTCTTTCTCTTATGCGTTTAAACATCATAGTACGTAGTCGCTTGAGTCAAGATTTTGATAATCGTAGCTGATTTCATGTCTCGTCTGCTAAA
>SMSR01014732.1:53826-98395 GCA_019453355.1 Ceratina japonica | reverse complement strand
TTTTAATCAATTTTTGTTAAACTGGAAAGTCAACTTCTGCTTTGGAAAACAGATTACATAGCATAAGAATGTATGTGCCTCACAATATGAACTGACGAAATTGAATGTATGTGCCTCACAATATGTATTGATGAAACTTTCTGTACGCACGTGCCTCACAATACGTATTGATGAAAATGCATGTATGTGCCATTAATAAATTTTAATAAATTTTAATAAATTATATCTTTGATGATATTGCAAGTTGGATTCTTCTGTTTCTATCCGTCTCTTGTAATTACGTTTACAGATTGGGATGATGACGGTTAGATCTGGCTTTTCACAACAGGTAAGCAGTTTTTGGCAATAAACGAAAACTTCGAAAAATCTGAAAGGGTACTCCTTGACAAAATCTCGAAAAATTAAAAATATTATACTTTAAATGGAGAAGGAAATTGCATATAAAAGACGGTTTTTTTATTTGACGATTATTATGTAATTAAAAAAAATTTTTCCGTCATTGAAGTATAATTGAGAGATCGTAAAACGTTTTTTTCGCAAGAAAATATTTTAGATCTTTTTTTTCATAATATGTGTCGTGCGTCAGTCGGGGGCCTGCGGCGTGGTTAGAAATTTCAAACAATTTTCAACGAGTGAATTGTTGAGAGTCGAAGTCAGTGTTGTTATATTTTTTAAGATAAAATATATACATAAATTTAGTTTTTAAAACTGAGGCCCCAAAAATAAATTTCAATCATGCAAAGACTTACGAAAAAGGATACTTTTATTTACCCACAGGTATTTTGTTTTTTTTTTATACATAAAATAGTATAATGTTTTATAAGATTGTAAAATACTGAAGGTGAGACAAATATGTGTGGCTGAGGTTATATATATAACCTGCAAGTAATTTTACGTGTTTTATATTATGTATTTCAAATTCTGTATTAGATCTCTTTGGGCTCAAAGTGATCGAATCATTATGAGCTCTTATAATTTATTATAGTTTGGGAAGATGAAAGTTGAATTTTAATCCTTTCTTTTCAAATTAGTTTAGCCTGAAGTACATTGACACCCATTATTAAGTATTTTAGCATATTTTAAAACNTGCCCACGTAATTTTATGATTTCTTGCACACAGAAGAAGAAATAAAGAACGTAACCACATCTATAAATATGAAAAGTCGTTCGATCGTACATCTTGGGAAAATGTTTTTATACGAACAGATGGATTTAGATCTGTCGACTGCGTATTTCTTGGGAACTGAGAAAATGGTTCATAATTTAAAACTGAAAGATGCCCAAGAGGGAATAAAGAGTTTCATTGAAAAAAGAAAACCTAATTGGAGTCACAGTTACGACAAAAATTAGACTCCGTCGATATAAGCTATTCAATATTTAATATAAGCTTATAGTAATGATAGGAATGTTATTTTTATACGGAGTATCGTTAACTGCTATTTTTATTGTATACATATATTAAACTATATTTGCAATTGTTATTCTTAGTAAATTATTTCTCCTATCCTGCGTTCAAGGAAAATAATATTCATATTATATAATACATTCGTAATAAAATGACGAAACATTTCTATTTACTGTTTAACATCTATTATCTAACGTCTCACGTTTTCTTCTTATCAGAAAGATTTGTTATTATACATAGAATGTTTCTAATATTATTGATCGATATGTACGCTAAACCTTAAAGAGGAATAAACATGATTACTTATATTTATTGAATTCAAATGTCGGGGCAATATGTATATTTTTTTTTAACAAAGTAAATCGTTCGATTAAAAATACAATTTTAAGTAATTTAAAATAATTCTGATAAAGTAAATGAAGATATTCGACAGAAGATACGTATACTCAGTATACAGGGTGAGTCATTTATCTGTCGTTCTTTACTAATTAAGTGTTTAGGCATGTAATTTTATTTATAGTTTTTGTTATTCTGAATCGTTTTAAACGTGAAATGAAATTGTATGTGTAGGATGAGAAAACAGCTACCATTATCGTGGAATGAGGAAAACTATTACTCTTGTTTAAGATAGACAAACGCGTATGTAGGTCATAGAGGCAGCGTATTTTAAATCTAGCAGGTCTAATGTAACGATAAAGAGACCATGGTGGTCCGCGGTGTCAGCGGAGGTCTCGAAGGACGCCGATATCTTCGTTGCTCGTCGCAAAAATAGTCATTTTGTCTTTTTTTTGCCTTCCAACGAATCGGTTTCTCCCCACTCGTTCACGATCCGAGTTCATAAATCCAAACCAATATTAACACATAAAGTTAGTAGAACGTTGGTTCCTCTCAAAGTCAGAGGCATCGATTCGTATTTTCGCACGCAGCGTAAACCAAAAAACTGAAGATCGCGTTTGTTGTCACAAAGGTTTTGCCATTTTTATTGTATACGTACCGGATATTTTCGGTCGGTCGATGATTGTTTCGATTTCGAGGAATTCCGATTGCAATTGTATGCGGTTCCGAGGATTAAAACCACGTCGAACATCGTTAAACGTCGGGGAAGTTGTAAAAATTAAGATCTGCAAAGGAAGGCCGGGAACGATAAGCGGCAAAAAGAAGACGGCAGAGTTGTTGTTCGAAAATTGTACCGGTTCGTTTTATCTCTTTCTCTTATGCGTTTAAACATCATAGTACGTAGTCGCTTGAGTCAAGATTTTGATAATCGTAGCTGATTTCATGTCTCGTCTGCTAAAGACATTGCTTGCTTGATATTATCGAATACAAATAATTTATTCACATAATTTGCGATACGAATCGACCGGATCGACTTGTACTACTATATTGTAGTTTCGACTTACTACTTTCCGAAAAACGAGATAAACCGTGCCTGTTTGATAAAGCCGATTTCATTCTCCATTTCACATTGAACAACGCGTAGAATAACGTAAACGTTTTAATCTTGTTTCTCGTTACATCGTAGATTGCTCCAGAATGGCAGCTATTCCGCAGGGTGCCTTTGCAGCGTGCAAAGTCCGTCGCAATCTTAAACGTAATTCTATGATAACGTCAATCGACGAGAGGGAAAAAACGGGAAAAGAAAGCAAATTTAATATGAGACCCCCATTGGAAGGTATTTGTCAGACGCGCCGACTACTATCAGTCACGTACTACTGCTTTTAGGACGCTGCGTTCAATCATTCACGTTATCAGTTTCCAAGAAACAACATTTTCTCGATCACTTCGCGTTGACATCATTAATACGTACCATCAATATTAATATAGCACAACAATAAGCGTAATATTATTTAGACGTACTAAGCTGAAATAGATACTAGATACTATACATATACTAGGCGTTCACGAGAGTTCATAGTACTGGGCATAGTTCAGTTTTTTATCGTTCTGCGCATTCCCCTCACTTACCATTTTTCTCAATGCAATCCCATTCGTATTCTTGTTTATCTATATATGTATACTGAGGCCAGCCTGAGGCCCTTATTCGTGAGGCCTGAAACGTTCGCTGCGATCCCCGCCACTTTTCAACCTGCGCGAAGCGGTACTGGACTCTCGTGAACGCTACGTGAATAGATACTATGGCCTCGTAACTTCGTCAATAAATACGACTATTATTATTATATTCAGATATAAAGAGTCGTGAGACAGGAAACAAGACTAACTTTTTAAATATAACGGAATAAACTGGCGTTTTCAACTGATAGTAATATGTCTAAGATCGATTTATGTTTAATTCACAGGATGGGAGCTGACACCCCTAAAGTATAACAGCAAATTGATGAACAGCATTTGGGGACTGTACAATCGTTATTCGGTGCACAATTTTAAGAAAAACACCGACTCGAACGATGGGGTGTTCGGGACGTTCGTGGCGGTTTGGAAGACAATTTCTCATTGTCAAGTGCCCGCCACGAACTCGGTGACTGCCGCTGCAGTCACCAAAAATAATTCTTAAATGCTAACGCCAGAACTGGAAACGATATACGAGTTTTCATTTCACGTTTGTTATATATTGTACTGTCGGATCAGTTTATAGTAATTATGAATTCAAGTGCAATAAACTGGCAGAAATCTAAATCCTGTCTATATATTTTGTTATTGCAGCCAATTGAAGCAGTATTGCATGTTCTTTTTAGAATTAACTAGGAGATTCTCTTTTTACGTAACATTTCGGCCAAATCTTCTTGATTTAAGGTTGTGTGAACTCTTACATAAAAAGAATGAGAAACATGTTACGTGTATAGTGTATGTAATTAGAAAAGTATGTGATATCTCTCGATTCTAGACTGTTCAAATATATGTATAAAAAATGTCTATATAAATGTCTACTACATGTCTATGTATATATAATATGTACTATTAAATTTGTTTGTTTACCGTTCTCGAATAATCGTAATAAAACTTTTAATCGAAACAATTATTATGATTAGAAAAACTGTAGGAGGAAAGGCTTAAATTGGAAGTTGGGCCTACGTAAACGACGCTCCTCTCGAACTGGTTCAACCAATCGTCTTGATTATGATTTTGAGTTGTTTTATGTACTACATAAGTTCGCGGTTTTCTACGATTCGAAGATTCTTCAATCTTGTCCGAGTTGTTAGACGAGTTTACTTCGAAATTTAGTGAAACCGAGGAGGGCGTCAAGTTCTGTTCCCCGTCGGATAAAAACTGTTGCAACACGTCGTCGTGTATTCCTGGATTATTTTTCAACCATGGAACAGTTTCCTCGAGAAGCAAATTTTCTTCGTTCGCATGTTGATAATTCGATTCCGTAGAACTGTCTCTCCTCCGTTTGCAATTACAACGTTTACAACGTTCCTTCCTCAGATGCGTAGAACTTCTCAAGTTACCGAGTTCTCCGCGCACTGTATACGTACTTTCGTTCGAATTTCTCACAATTTTTCTCGTTATCACGGCATTTTTTATCTTCGAAAAGCAGAGATTCGGATGTTTAGCGTGAAAGTTCAAGTTCCTCTGCTTCCTTCTCAGTTTCGATACCTTGGTTTGCGTCGATTTCGTCGAGGAAGGTTTGTCGTTGCCATTTGACAACGTTCCTTCCACGTTTCCTGGGTAATTGTTGGAGGTAAACGAGTCAGAGAAGACGTTCATTTCGGACACTGGATTTTCTACTTGTACGTACAATTCACAGCTGATGTCGGAGCATTTTGGAGCAAGATTCGCGTTTTTACTCGGATACATTATCTTATCGCGTTGCCCGTTTCCATCGTTCGCGACTGAAGCTACACGACGAACGTTCTCTACGTTCATAGACGCGGTTCGACTTCTTACGACGAACTGTTCACTTCCAAATCTCTCGGTCGTTTGATTGCCTCGATTCTTCAAATATTTTACCTTAGTCCGCGGTTCTTGGCTCGCGCCTCCTTTCTTCTCGCCGCGAAACACGTAATTTAAAAACGAGGGCAATTGGCCATCCAAATTCGTACAATAGTAAGGCTAACAACGGAATACGTAACATGAAACACTGATCACTTTAACCAGTGTAAATTAGTACTTACAACGTTATTGAAAGTCATATACCTCTTGAATTCTATTACTCTTTCGCGCCTTCTTCAACGAGTACATGCTCGTCACCTTTTTCATGTACTTCTTAACTTTGTTCAGAACATCGGTTTTGCTGCTTTTGTTTCGTTGAAAATCACTTCCACGCGAACGATCCATTTTATTATCCTTTACGTGCGTTTTTAAGGTATTTATATCAGCACGCAATTCGTCCAAGTTGTCGGCAAGCACCTTTATCTGATCGATCACATGACCCATTTTCCGCTGATCGCGGCAGCATACTTGTATCGACATGTTCGTCAGCTTAACAGTACGTTCTTTCTTGATTTTCTCGCTGCAACCAGCTATTTTCCAAGAGCCTTACGCGTATATTATTCGTATTCACGTCTCATGTAAATTACGCGTGAAACAAGATTCGTTACGAAGATAACGAATCACTGGCAATTTGAAACAACAGAAAGTATGATTTCCCGTCAACATAATCGATCGCAAAGATCGTTAACGTAAGTATGCATTAGATTTCATTTTTCAGTACGTAAACTTCGAACATAATTAACGTTACGTTTGTTTTGGAATATATAACCAAAGGAAAAAGGGACGAGAATTTACCGACGTATCGAGCAAGGAAGAACAATTGACGATTGGAAAGTCCAAATGTTTTTGGAGGATAAAAATGGAAATTAGTATTAAATATTATTTTATTCGTTTCGACGTATGTTCTAGGTACACATTAGTTATCAGTCGGTGTCGTGTATCATAGCTATCGATTTACCAAGTTTCGTTTAATACAAAATGAAAAAAGAATGTTCCTTTTTCCCTAATACGCACATCGACACATAATACTATGTTCATATTTGATTTTTTATGTACAATTCGTTCTCTGCTTCTTTCCCGGTAGAACGTTGGCCTCGTTTCTCGAAGGTTCTTCTTCCAAAGTTCTTCGCTTACCTCCGAAAAGCGTTTATCGTAACAGCTAACTAACACGTGAAGATGCAAAAATAGATAAAAACAGATAAAAACCATCAACGTTATTCTGCACACATCGACGAGGAATTTACATATACTTATTCATAATTCTCGCGTCTCCTTAGCCGCGAAACGTAATTAGATTAGAAAATTTGCATTCTACAATTCGTTGTTCATCAATTCTATTATTATCATTATCATTATTATTATTATTATTATTAATATCATTACTATTAACGTTAACTAAACTCGAGCTGTAAAATGGCATCGTCATCATACTTCAATAAGTTAATCGTAGAAAAAGTATTGTTGCGTTTAGTGCGATAAATTACAATGACTCTAAGTTTCCCTCAGTTTCTAATTTCTTTTATTTTCTTTGACTCGCGCACAGGCGTTACTGGAATGCTGTCGTCGCTCGAATATATAGTCTCGCATTTTTCTATGCTATCACCTCCCGTTAACGATTACTCGTAAGGCGAATCGCGTGTATTTTTTGCTCTAGTAAGTTGTCCTAAATACGAGGTAATTGGGTTGCACGCTGTCTTGGACTCTGCCGCGGATAATAGTTCTATCGTGGTAAACGCGCGTGGGCAGGCAGGGGCCCAATCGCGATGGGACGTGGGTTCCAGGTGGTACTTGCGGCGGAGAGGGAGAGCACACGCGGGGGACTGGCCCCTTAACGCGCGTAAAACCATTTCCCACCTCCCCCAAAAATCAAAAACAAATTGGTTCGCATGTCACTTCGTCCATAAATCTCGTTTGAACAACACCTTGGGTAACGAGTCTTCGAACAAGGAGCAAGTATCGACGACTGCTCTTCCGCATCTACAATATTTCATAACGTTATTACATTTAATTCACGCAAATTTAACCGATCGAAAACAATGAATTTGAACAAAATTGCTGTGATCCTCGCGAACAATACATATTTCGATTTCCGTTCTCTAATACTGGCGACAAAAAAGAAAAGACGTAATCGTTGAACGCAGAAGGACAAGTCGCTTCTTGTCACGGAAGACTCCTCTCTTCCTGATACCGAACTTAATGATCGCTGCTCCCTCGGCGTTTGCAATCGCGCGCATCAAGCGCGACGATCCCTTTCTTTTATTCACATTTTTTAATACTTAGAAGCTACCACGTACTCTAGCGCGTCTAACGATACTTTATAAATAACGTATAATAGGCGAAATATCAGAGAAAGAAGAAAGTTGCGTGACTGATTTGTTTGCCTCTGGCTGTTTCAACCATCGAGTAAAATAATGGACTAGCAGCAGACCGTTCCGGCCTCCCCTCTCGCTGGCCCCCGTCGCCGGTTCGTCCCGATTTCTTGGTCCCTCTTTCCCCTCTGTTTTATTTTCGTGGCACAGCCTTGTATCTCCTCTGCTCCATCGTCGCCCCGGTCACCGTCCCTCTTTTTCCCATGATTTTCCTCTTCGCGGCCGCGAAGAGAAGACACACACGAATGTCCGTCTCGCGCAGCGAAACAGCTGCAGTTTTATACGAAGAAACACAGAGATCTATCTGAGAAGAGGACGCGTCCTGATCTTGACAGAGAGGATTCTCACCCGTAACGCTAAAGCGTCGGACGACTACGCCTCCCCCAGCTCTGTTTCTTTCGTATTCGTTCTGAGCTCGTGTTCCCCTGTTTTCCCCGATCATCGGCTCATTTCAAAATGAAACTCTTCGAACGCTCTCGGGCGTGGATGCGTGTGCACAGGATGTCGTGCGCTTTTCCGTGGACTAGCTCAGTTTAAGCGGCCGTAGTACGGTCTGTCGGGAATTCGGGGAGGAATATTGGGTACGGGACGCCTATAACACAGACAGTGATTAACTACTCGGTGCTCTCTTTCGTATAGACATGTTTTTGAACGGGCGGTGATTCATTGACTCGATATGCTCTCAACTATCGANGCCCTGTTTACGTCGAGCCCCTTTGAGATCGAACATGTTAGTAACGCGTTTCGCTGAATTTCTTTTAATTTATAGAATAACGCGAGATCCCGTATATTTCATTTGTTCGCTTGACTCTGTGAATAGGAAGAGTACCAGTGACGCTTTCTTTTGGAATCGCTATCTACCCAGGGAGATCTTCGACGTTTTGCTATAACGAAAAATAACTTTTTCCTTTTTTCTCTTTTTCATCTTTGTAATTGCATTTCGATTATCACCCTCGATGATTCCGTGTGCGTCACTGGCAACGGAGGCGCAAGAGAAGATTCAAACCCGCTCGATTGCATCACTCTTATTTGCAACGACGAACGTTACGAGATATTTATGCATAAATATATACATATATTTCGGGAAACATAGCATTCCGAGAAGATTTCGGTTAAATTTGGCTGAGAGATTACGATTAACGTTGCGTAGATGCAGAAATATCGTAAGAATTGATTATGTCAAGTTTGATTACGGGGTTCTCATTATCTTTGCCGTTTTTAAAAAATTCGAAAATAAAGCTCAAGACGTTCAAAAAACTGGCACGTATAAAAATCGATCTGGCTTTGTATTAAGAAGTAAAATTACTTTTAATTAAAGTTTTCGCACTGCAAGCCATCTTCTATNTTGAAGCGAACAAAATGAATTGACCATCGTTGATACGTACTTACTACATAATGTTATATGATTCGCGAATGAGCATATAATTGGAGTAAAAGAATAGAATGTGGGACCGTATATTTACTATGTCATGGAACTAGCAATAAGAGAAATAATACATAACATAATCGGACAGTATTGAAATATGCGGCCGGTAATCGTGTAACATGAAAAGCACATGAAATACAAATAAGTTGCAATGACAGATGAATAAATAAAACTAACAAAACACTACGCAAATGACCATTATTTGTTGCCAAATAAAGAAGACTCAAGGTTTGCACAACATGCTCAAGCAATAGCGAAAGACCCATGCAGAGGTGAACGTATGAAAAGGACGTTCGTTCTACGATCCTCCCCCTCCTTGTTTCCCCAATTTTTCCGAACATACACAAACCACTTGGCACACATCCGATCGGATCTTAAATTTTAATTGTATCTCTTCAAAACGTCCTTTGGATACAGATAAATACAATTGGATTGTTGTTTCGTACACATAATAATTACTTAACGAGGGTAGATCCTGGATGCTTTCAGGGGAGAAATTATTTAGAGGTGTAATAGACACGGGGTATAATGATTTGATTTTGAAAAAATATATATAATATAGTATATAAAGAAAAGTAATGATAACGCAGAACGCGGATACGCATTCCAGCGTGCGGGGACATTCTCCGTCAAAAGAATAATGCTCGTTATTCTGCACGCAACACGTTCCATTCAAGCAATAATTAGCAGGCCATTCAATCAGTTCGACATGTAAAAAACGTGGCTTGTTGACGATTATCGACGGCCGAGACCGGTCAAGTATTATATAACAATAACAGCTCAAACATAGTGTTACAACACAACTACGATGCGATTAATGCCGCAGGAAGAATCGTTAATTTCGGTGGACATCAATAATCTCCCCAGCGGAAATGCGTTTCCGGTCGGTCAGATATAATATAATACGTAGGTATAACACGCTTATTTTTTTCCGAATTCTCGTTCTCGTACATATATTGTATGTATTTATACATATATCTATATACACAGATATAGATATATATATATTTTTTGAACCTATTCAACATGTTCCTATATACACATTTATATCGAAGTAAAACAGTATTGTATTTATGTATATATGTATATCGCGCAATATTACAACATGGTGAATTGTGCGAGGCGCACAATTCGTACAGAATAATCCACTAAGTAACCCGTCAATGTTGACCCTTCTATTTTATTTACCAAATGTTCGTTAAATTGACTTTGAGATACGCGAGCTCCAGTGAAGAAATTCAGCGTACACTTCCTCGGTAAAGAAAAATGTTTTTTTTAGCAAAACCAGAACTGTGACGAATATAAAAAATATGGCTAGACTGTGAGTGTTGACGCATTCGTTGAGGATCAAACCGGAATTAGCCGATGAAGAAAACATACAATAGAATACGAAACAAAAATCCACCTACATTCATTTTCTGTCATTTATAAGAATATGAACAACTATTAACATTTACAGTCCCCTGAGGACGAATCCTCTAACACTAGAAACTAAGAACCTCTAATATTTTCTGAAATATCGGACACGAATTAATTGATCAAGTCGCCTTTTTAACAAGTTTACGATGATATAATTCGTTAATCAATTCCAGATTTTTTCCCAACTTCAATCATACCTTCTACGTAGACAGTATTTAGAAAATTAAATTTATCAATGATAAGACATATAATGTTTCTAATACGATAAATATACTGCTAATAACAAACGTTTCGGTAAAGTTAAAATATTCATTGTCAAGAGCCCGCAATAATTACCGGTTCGTAAATGTTGTCATCCTGAACACGTTTCATTCATGGACTATTATCAAGGGTAAATTCCATTGATGGTTACTTAGAGCTCTATCAAGATTCGTTCCAACGTCAATCTACACCCGTTTGACAACGGCAAAATAACGCCGATGACGAATCGAGCCGCGAATCATCTTTTCATTTGACTCGTTTGCATTTACACACCACTGGTGGTACGATTTCACGTTCAATGCTTGCCGCTTACTTATTAGACTTACTCGAGGTAAGCTCTTGTAACTACGTACACGTATATATATATATATAGAACTTCGCTACATTTAAGGCTCTGGTTGGAAGCATGTGTAACAATAATCGCGTGAATAGGATGCGCATCATCGTGACTACCTCGCTCACCGATTCATCGCGTTTTTTTCTTCTCTTCCTCTCTCGAGTTCGCGAAGCGATCTGAACGCAATCGACGTTCAAGCAAAAGAAGAATTTGGAAACAGGTCGAGTAATCGTTAGATCATAAAGCATATACATATACATAATACTGTTCACAAGTAAGTAACAAGTCGTTCAATTTGAAAACAAATTCTTCTTCTGTACGATAAGACGTAGAAAGCTTTTTTTACGGATCTTTTAATATTCGTCAGAGATGTATTCAGATTCGCCTCGCAATTGGACGATTAAACGTTAGGTACGGAAGTATCGTTTTACAAGAGAGCGAGCAATTTTCCAACTCTTTTGCATCCATAACTGATCCCTAAATAATGTGACGACGATATTCCTAAAAACCGTCCTGCTACCTTCGGATTAGATCTAGTGACAAAAATCGAGGATTTGTTCTCGAGGACCTCTTTTTTAGGCTCATCAGCTATCAGGGTGCATTTATACAATACAAAGTGAAACGGAGGGGTAGATATAAAATACTTTTTCAACGAAAGAGTCTACTGATCTGATGATTTAATTGACGGTATAAGTGTGAAAAAAAAAGACATTAAGTAGGAGACCGTGAACGACTTGCTAATCACGGTTTCTTCACTGATCGTCTTTCGTTGTAATTATTTATAATGAAGATTCCACCCTTGACGAATTAATTTAATCACTTTATTATTTTTCCCGTTTACGACCAGATTAAAGAATGCTAATTAGCCCTTTATTCCAATTTATCAACAACTGGGGATATAGATACCACCGGTTTATCAATATGCTATATTAAACCTATAAGTTGGAATCACGAAAAGACGTATATTATTAACGTCGTATAGGATAAAAAATGAATTCAAAAACTCCGCGTTTTCTTTGGTAGACGTAGTGTATATGTACACTTCAAATGCTATAATTGCGACGAAAATAAAGAAAGCAATAGGAATGTAACTGAACGAGGGTGGAATCTCGATGAACATCCGGACACACTAAAGGACGATCTTTTCCCTCGAACATTTGCTACTTGATATGCCCATATTGTTAAAACGCTATATCTCGTACTTCTAATTAGTAATTTCTTCGCCTTCCCAATATTTCGTAAGTGAACCGACTTATTGGAAAGAATCTAACAATTTATATAACGTAACTTCAGGAGAAATAAAAGATTTCAGAAGTTACAGAAATTCAAAATTTCTCATAGAAACGATTAAATACCACCTTGTTAATTTTATACAATGTACAATATAATACGATATAGTTAATCAATAATAATATTAAATTATAATTAATAATATTGTAATTACAATTATTTCTGTAATTTCAATATACGATCTATTTAATTCTAGCATTACAATGCATAAAGTGATCAATAGACATATTCTTGTATGTATATGTATGTATATGCATGTATATGTATATCTGTAATCTGTACAGTAACATTACAACGATACGGCTTATGGCTTCTCGCGAGAGTTTCTTTGTTCCGTGTATATGTGGTAATTATTTTCATATCCTTTGTCGAGTGTAATGTACACGATATATTATATCGCACGTTTAACGGTAGCCTAAATCACGAATCAGAAAACGTTCGTGTGTGTCATCATACGATAAATTAATTCAGTTCGCGAGCGTGACGTGCTTTCGCAGAGAGAGAGAGAGAGAGAGAGAGTAATACAGCTTCCTAAATTTTGTTCCTTGGAATGATATCTTATTTCCGAGTAAATCGTCGATCGGTATTTATAAAACGAGAAGTTGCGCTCTTTACGTAATTCAGTATGAATAAATGCATATTGATACGTAGACCAATCGCGGTTGTGAATACTTTTAGGCCCTGTTTACGTCGAGCCCCTTTGAGATCGAACATGTTAGTAACGCGTTTCGCTGAATTTCTTTTAATTTATAGAATAACGCGAGATCCCGTGTATTTCATTTGTTCGCTTGACTCTGTGAATAGGAAGAGTACCAGTGACGCTTTCTTTTGGAATCGCTATCTACCCAGGGAGATCTTCGACGTTTTGCTATAACGAAAAATAACTTTTTCCTTTTTTCTCTTTTTCATCTTTGTAATTGCATTTCGATTATCACCCTCGATGATTCCGTGCGCGTCACTGGCAACGGAGGCGCAAGAGAAGATTCAAACCCGCTCGATTGCATCACTCTTATTTGCAACGACGAACGTTACGAGATATTTATGCATAAATATATACATATATTTCGGGAAACATAGCATTCCGACAAGATTTCGGTTAATTTTGGCTGAGAGATTACGATTAACGTTGCGTAGATGCAGAAATCTCGTAAGAATTGATTATGTCAAGTTTGATTACGGGGTTCTTATTATCTCTGCCGTTTTTAAAAAATTCGAAAATAAAGCTCAAGACGTTCAAAAAACTGGCACGTATAAAAATCGATCTGGCTTTGTATTAAGAAGTAAAATTACTTTTAATTAAAGTTTTCGCACTGCGAGCCATCTTCTACGTTTGTAGTTGGAAATATGAAATACGTTTTTTTTTATATAGTTTTACTGTCAGTGTGCTCTCCGACGACACAATATTATTCAAAATTATACACGTTTATTATATAATATATATATATATATATATAAATATATTTATATATAAATTTTACTAATATCGTATAGTGACGCAAATCCAAAAGCACGCCGCGCTTCGCAGTATTGTTTAATTACAACAACGTGTTAGAGTATGTCATATTTTTGCTCCTTATATTATGTACATGTACGATTAATTCAACTCGCTGGGTATCTCTGTCGAGGAGCATAGGAAACAACGAATATTCCTTTTCTCGAAATACAACGTAGCTCCTAAACACTCACTGTGTGATATACATTCATTATACATTATTAACGGTACACGATTATTACTGTATGTATACATGTATATATGTATTTCAATCTGATTCGGTTCTCATCAGAGTAAATTGTTCTTTCCGTTAGAGTTATTTCTGCTTAGAAAGAAATGAGTTCGCGATTCAGGATTTTCATGCAAAATCCTTGAAGCACTCTACGCTATATCACATCCTATGTCTGAGCACGTTTTTTTTTGTCGTTAATATTTCATTAGGGATTAGCTAATATATATACGTATGTATATTTATGTATACCTTTATACGATACTGGTAATATTAATGACTAAAAGTAGAACTAAGTGTGAACATCTTAAGAGGTAGAGAAACAGTGTTGTATGCCGGTATGTATATGTACGTATCCGTGTTATGTGGAGTGCCTACTATTTCGTGTCGTGCGCGTAATCGATAAATTACGATACATTAAACTTATCAGGTGTAACGTACTCGTCGATTAGATATCGATCAACGATACTTCATAAAACGAACGTTCAACAACAATTTATTAGCGATTCTTTTTACTCAACAGCATGACATTTTTTTTTTATTTTTACGAATCTCGAAAACAATTTTTTGTCAAGTAAACGATTATCTCCCGACGCGGATGTTCCGATCTACCGGAACTCCGCCTAATTAAGATTAACTTGGATCAGATTTTAGGGCACTGGTAGACTTTCCAGGATATGACTCACTGGATATACAAGTAGATATATTAGTTCAAAGAGAATGCGTATTCACATTTCAAATATCTACCATCAAGAAAATCGGATATACATACAGGTTTTCGTGCTTCGCGTCAAAAGCAAAACATCAATGCATTACATACTACGTAATTACGACCTCAAGTTCTGTTCACATCCCTTTAATGTTCAAACACTTCGGTATTTCTCTGGTATATTATACAATAGCCGTGTGTTACTCTAAACTTTATAAGCACATTTATTTCTTTTTTTTTTAACAGCTATTCGTTTTACGAGGTAAGAATAATATACGCGTGGAGTGTCACGGAGCGAGTTGTACGTTTTAAAAATATTCAAGGACACTCTCCTTCATATCTTTTTCCATATCGCATCCTAACATTTGTTCCGTTTCATATATATTTATATATAACATGTGTATCTTGCGCATATACGTCAAATAACGATACAAAACTTCGAAGGCATCGTCGCTGCTAATCCAATTTTGTTGGATCATGCAAGAGAAAGAGAGAGAGACACAGACGGGAGAATAGAGAGCAAAGGAGATTAAAAAAAAACGCAGCTGGTTATAAATGCGCGAAAACCGTTATTGACAAACTCTATCGGGTAAATAGTGAGACATCGAATTAGTACAATTCATTCTCAACCCTGAACAGTCTACCAATCTACTTGTAACAGCGGAACTTAAACAGGAATATACCCATAGTAATTAATATATTGTGGTTAAGAGGGCAAGATATCTCGCATTATAAGAAAAAAGTATGTGAGACAGCAAGGATCTATTTACTTGATCTTGAATGCGTCCATCAGCTCGTTCACGGCGGCATTCGCAGCGGCCTGCGTCGCAGCTTGCGTCACCCTTTGTTGAAGACCACCCACACGACTAAACATACACCACGGACACTCAGCTTTTACTACCGCTTTTAATCATTTTCTATTTTTGTTTTTTGTTCTTTTTTTTTTGTATGTCTTAACAATACAGGTATGATTAACAGTAGGCAGATTAATCGATACGCGTCATTATCTCTAACTATGCAATTATCTGCGATGCACTAGCTTCAAAATTGATACGCAGTGCATCCGTGAATGTCCTAAGAAGTATGTGTAATCTCGCGTGATTTTTGAAAAAAAGTGGCAAGGCTCGCGTTTTACCACGCGTTGTCCGCGTTACGATCAACTGCGTGATATATCTTCGAGAGAAAAATTTTGCTTCTTTTGTGCAGGCACCGACATGTCTGTCCCTAATTGGCAATTGACAACATTCAAAGACCGATATTTTCTGTTTGAAGTGAATACATTATCCGATTCAAACGATGGAGGAAGGAAGCAATGATCGTTAGAAACCTCGACGGTTTTCATTTCAGTTACCGTAAGATTTATCACGTACTTGCGTATTACAATGTCTCGCGTGGGCTTGTCTTTTTCACGTCGATCGAAATATTTCTTTGCGAATGATCGAGAATGTATATTTAATTGGCGTGGCTTACGTCGTAATCAAAATGTCATGCTGTTAGTAAACGAATGAATACTTATCCACCACCTGTGATAAGAACCCAAAGCCGAATGTCTCATAACGTTTCTAGTTGTATATACAGGCGTCATATACAAATCCATCAAACTAATTTACAATTAAACAAACATCGCTCTGCCTATTTCCTGGGTGCCGGTACATCGCGAATGAGCGTGATTCATTCCTACATAGTTTTTTGTCACTAATACCGATTAACTGCATTGTAAACATTTAGAATCTCAATTAGAGGTGTGCAAACTGTCAAGAATTATATATCGTTGGAACGATTAGAAAGATCAGTGAAGTTCGAGCATGCTCCGGGATGTTGTTAAACAAAGTGGAATAGTCAAGAATAAATGCAGAATTCATATGAAGATCTCTTGGTCCTTCTTACAAAATAATTGGACCACGAAATAATTGAACAGATCATCTATATTCGATTATAACACGCGATGAAATAAATTACTCTTAAAACTCGTTGATCATTCATTTCCATTTCTAAATAATATACGAGCATCCTCAAATTCGCATACTTTCGCTACACAAATTACACACCTCTAATCAACTCGTGATAACTCGTAATATTTGAAGACAAAACATATAGCATTAGGAAATAGTATCTCGTGTAAAATGTACACTTGACTAGATTTAATCGATATATGCATGTATATGTATATATGTATGTATATTAATTAATAACGAATAGGCGAGTTAGTGCGAAGACTTATTGTCGGCGCCTGCAATAGAAAGTGAAGTTAGCACCAAAGCTCAAATCACATAAAGCTAATGAAGGAACAAGCGATTGCAATATTTCCTTTGCAAGATATCTTTTGCGGTGAAGACGTGAAAAAAAAGGAAAAAAAAAAAGGAAATGCCTTCGACCTTCACCTTCACCAGCCATGTTAAGACACAGGATTACTTTCCGAACACCAAAATGGCAAGATGTTGTGCAAAATTTGTGAAAAACTCGACATGTACAGAGGCATTACAAACTTATTTGTCTCTTAATATGTTCTCTGTAGTACTTCACAGGATACACGTATTATTAAAATTATCGTAAATCGGAATGAAAGTTCTTTGGTACTTACGATGGTATAAGTGGAGCAGGTAGGCCAGGATTACCACGGACTGGCGGAGGTCCACCAGGTCCAGGTCGGCTCGGGATAGCCGGTGCCGGTCGACCAACCGCTGCCGGAACCGGAGGTGGTGCACGAGAGCTAGAAAGAGGTGGTGGCTGTGTCACTCCACGTCTTGGTCCACCAGGAGATGGTGGTGATAACCTGCAATGATTATGCAACAAAACCCTTTGTAAAATGAACATCGTTTCATCGCGTTCTATAGTTTCCAGTATTCTAACAAGCAAAAATCAAGATCAAATCATTTAAAACATTGAATACTATTTTATATCTCGTAGTCAAGTAAAAATATACCAGAGAGAACTATCTTTACAGACCTTTTGCACGATTATAAAAATATTTGAATTCCAAGTAAATTATAATGTACTTCAGATTTTAGTAAGTCTTTTATTTTAAAAACAATACACAAACTGAATAAATATTATAAAGCGTAAAGAATATTACGTATAAGCATCGAAATAAATTTATAATAAAAAAAATATGACAAATTTCATATTTTAACTGAAAATACAAAGCACATAAATGAGTGTATATGCAAATAATAATGAAAAAACGAAATTCAATTTTACGCTTCAAATTCTTGGAAATGGAGAATATAATAAAAAATATAGTATCTCTTACCCAAGACTGTTTCAACGGTGTTCGAGTATGTGTGGTAAAAGCAGGCAGTACAAGATCGAAAGACATACCAAATTAGTTAAATGCGTAAGCATTAATGAAATTAATCACATAATTTTTTACCTTGGATTTTCACCGGATGCCAACCAATCGTTCTTCACAGGCGGTGGCACTGGAGTGGAGACGGTCGCCATCGAGACATCTCCAATGATACGAAGAGCTTCTTTGCACGCATGATACATGCGTAACATCTCTTCCCGTTTCTGTGCCTCTTCCGGCGATTCCTCCATCATTGAACTCTGCAATACGTAACACGTTAATTACTCGCGAACGTCGTTTATAGTAAATAGTCTTGTACAAAATGTAAATGTCCCAATTTTTACCTGATCACCGCTTGCGTACAGATGAGCCAACAGCTCTCCATTAATGAAATCCTTCGCATTGTTAATAATCAAATGCATAATTGTTTTTGGGACCAAGTCGCGAGTCGTCTTTGTAACAATTTTCATGTAGGAGTCCACCAAATTCCTAATGGTTTCCACTTGGCGTTCAAGTTGAGGATCCATTGATGACTGAGCTTCAGATCCGCCCTATAAATACAACGATGATAAATGTCACGTCTCAATTGTTGGTACAAAGAAAGTTCAAAGTTGCATTTAATATATGTTACATACTGTAAAAATGAAAAAAGTTTTTGAAAATGCAGAAAAAGTTGCATTAAACAGTGTCATTGATTTCTATGCTCAGAAATGCATCTAGCAGGAAAAACCAGGATATGTTCGCAAACAACGCATACATTTTTAGTAGTTTATATTGTATTCATTGTTGNATGTTGTTAAACAAAGTGGAATAGTCAAGAATAAATGCAGAATTCATATGAAGATCTCTTGGTCCTTCTTACAAAATAATTGGACCACGAAATAATTGAACAGATCATCTATATTCGATTATAACACGCGATGAAATAAATTACTCTTAAAACTCGTTGATCATTCATTTCCATTTCTAAATAATATACGAGCATCCTCAAATTCGCATACTTTCGCTACAAATTACACACCTCTAATCAACTCGTGATAACTCGTAATATTTGAAGACAAAACATATAGCATTAGGAAATAGTATCTCGTGTAAAATGTACACTTGACTAGATTTAATCGATATATGCATGTATATGTATATATGTATGTATATTAATTAATAACGAATAGGCGAGTTAGTGCGAAGACTTATTGTCGGCGCCTGCAATAGAAAGTGAAGTTAGCACCAAAGCTCAAATCACATAAAGCTAATGAAGGAACAAGCGATTGCAATATTTCCTTTGCAAGATATCTTTTGCGGTGAAGACGTGAAAAAAAAGGAAAAAAAAAAAGGAAATGCCTTCGACCTTCACCTTCACCAGCCATGTTAAGACACAGGATTACTTTCCGAACACCAAAATGGCAAGATGTTGTGCAAAATTTGTGAAAAACTCGACATGTACAGAGGCATTACAAACTTATTTGTCTCTTAATATGTTCTCTGTAGTACTTCACAGGATACACGTATTATTAAAATTATCGTAAATCGGAATGAAAGTTCTTTGGTACTTACGATGGTATAAGTGGAGCAGGTAGGCCAGGATTACCACGGACTGGCGGAGGTCCACCAGGTCCAGGTCGGCTCGGGATAGCCGGTGCCGGTCGACCAACCGCTGCCGGAACCGGAGGTGGTGCACGAGAGCTAGAAAGAGGTGGTGGCTGTGTCACTCCACGTCTTGGTCCACCAGGAGATGGTGGTGATAACCTGCAATGATTATGCAACAAAACCCTTTGTAAAATGAACATCGTTTCATCGCGTTCTATAGTTTCCAGTATTCTAACAAGCAAAAATCAAGATCAAATCATTTAAAACATTGAATACTATTTTATATCTCGTAGTCAAGTAAAAATATACCAGAGAGAACTATCTTTACAGACCTTTTGCACGATTATAAAAATATTTGAATTCCAAGTAAATTATAATGTACTTCAGATTTTAGTAAGTCTTTTATTTTAAAAACAACACACAAACTGAATAAATATTATAAAGTGTAAAGAATATTACGTATAAGCATCGAAATAAATTTATAATAAAAAAAATATGACAAATTTCATATTTTAACTGAAAATACAAAGCACATAAATGAGTGTATATGCAAATAATAATGAAAAAACGAAATTCAATTTTACGCTTCAAATTCTTGGAAATGGAGAATATAATAAAAAATATAGTATCTCTTACCCAAGACTGTTTCAACGGTGTTCGAGTATGTGTGGTAAAAGCAGGCAGTACAAGATCGAAAGACATACCAAATTAGTTAAATGCGTAAGCATTAATGAAATTAATCACATAATTTTTTACCTTGGATTTTCACCGGATGCCAACCAATCGTTCTTCACAGGCGGTGGCACTGGAGTGGAGACGGTCGCCATCGAGACATCTCCAATGATACGAAGAGCTTCTTTGCACGCATGATACATGCGTAACATCTCTTCCCGTTTCTGTGCCTCTTCCGGCGATTCCTCCATCATTGAACTCTGCAATACGTAACACGTTAATTACTCGCGAACGTCGTTTATAGTAAATAGTCTTGTACAAAATGTAAATGTCCCAATTTTTACCTGATCACCGCTTGCGTACAGATGAGCCAACAGCTCTCCATTAATGAAATCCTTCGCATTGTTAATAATCAAATGCATAATTGTTTTTGGGACCAAGTCGCGAGTCGTCTTTGTAACAATTTTCATGTAGGAGTCCACCAAATTCCTAATGGTTTCCACTTGGCGTTCAAGTTGAGGATCCATTGATGACTGAGTTTCAGATCCGCCCTATAAATACAACGATGATAAATGTCACGTCTCAATTGTTGGTACAAAGAAAGTTCAAAGTTGCATTTAATATATGTTACATACTGTAAAAATGAAAAAAGTTTTTAAAAATGCAGAAAAAGTTGCATTAAACAGTGTCATCGATTTCTATGCTCAGAAATGCATCTAGCAGGAAAAACCAGGATATGTTCGCAAACAACGCATACATTTTTAGTAGTTTATATTGTATTCATTGTTGAGAAAGCAGAACTGCGTGGAGGTGTTCTATATTTGTGTAAATGTTGTGTGTTGTACTGTATAGCTGTGACATTTCCATGAGAGTACCAACCTCATATCCTTCCTTTAGTTGATTAGAGGCAAAAAATTTAATCAAAATTGTAAATATAATATTAAAATCTAATTTCCGGAGACTAAAACGATGGACGATGTATGATTCGTATTCGTGAGAAGATATGCTAACGTTAAATATGTTTTCAGGAATACTTAAGAATTCACCGTTTTTCAATACAATCATTATATCATTAGTAGTAGAAAATGAAAGTTTGTTAGCGCTATGCACAAACAGAAAGCCCATCAAGGATTTTCATTACATATTTCTTATTCTTTAAATGGAAACATCCAAGAAAATAGTTTACGACTTATGATCATCTACATTTAAAATAATTGCACACCACCACACAGATAAGATGTTATGTCAAACAAAATTTTCAATTACATTTCTCATATTAACTCACCCGCTGCTTATCCTAAAATAATACAAATAACATAATTTCTCGTTGATAAACATAAACTATCTTTTGACATAACAAATAACGAATAACATTTACCATTCATTAAAATAAATAACGAAGCAACAAGTTTAAACACAGATATTATACAATTGACGATCGTATGCTCTCGCTGAAGTTACATTATCGTTAAGTAAGACGTAGTATGTATAAACATACAACAAATTAAATGCATATGCGTAACATGTTCAATGTTACAAATGTAAAATAAGGAACATACCTCTCCTTCGCCGTTCGCTTGCTCCGTCTGCTTCTCGGGATATACACCGGCTCTGAGGAAGGACGCCTTCCATGAATCGACATCGTCCTGCGTTTCGCAGCTCAATTCGAGTTGTTTGTAATCCTNACCCGCTGCTTATCCTAAAATAATACAAATAACATAATTTCTCGTTGATAAACATAAACTATCTTTCGACATAACAAATAACGAATAACATTTACCATTCATTAAAATAAATAACGAAGCAACAAGTTTAAACACAGATATTATACAATTGACGATCGTACGCTCTCGCTGAAGTTACATTATCGTTAAGTAAGACGTAGTATGTATAAACATATAACAAATTAAATGCATATGCGTAACATGTTCAATGTTACAAATGTAAAATAAGGAACATACTTCTCCTTCGCCGTTCGCTTGCTCCGTCTGCTTCTCGGGATATACACCGGCTCTGAGGAAGGACGCCTTCCATGACTCGACATCGTCCTGCGTTTCGCAGCTCAATTCGAGTTGTTTGTAATCCTNACAGGACCTGTTGTGTGATAGAAAAATGATTTACGTGTAACAGTCTGCATAAAANTTGTACACGTTTCTGCCCTCCGGATTGAACAAAGCAAACAAATGACGTCGGGACATGAATCCTTGTTCCAAATCGCGTAATTTCAATCCGTCCAAAGGTAGCATGTATTTTTTCTCACGCTCCTAAACAAAGAAATAATACGTGAGAATCGGACGGTGAACGTGTCTTCAACTATATTTACGAACGAAAAAGTATTTACTTCTTCGTCTTTGAACCAAGAAATGCTCTCCGACGTCAAGACGAACCAATAATCTCTTGAACCACCCTTCATTATACCAAGATTGTGGATGCACATATATCCTTTACGTATCACTTGATTTCCTAACGTATGACGACCAGATTTAACAGCATTTTCTGAAGATTGTTGTGCACTGCAACACAAGGCATATAATATATAATGAAATGTCAAATAGTAACAAGCATTTGAATATATCATGTACAAAAATTTATTATAACAACTTGTCATAAAAATTTTGTTAGTTCATCGTGTAAAAAATCTAGCAAGATAAAAAACCTAGCAACAATTTTTATAACGGCTTACAATAAACGTTCACACAAGTTAAATTTAATGTAATGCCATACATAAATTATACGTAATCTTAAATGATCAAATTTCCCAAAATATGTGCGCTCATGTAACATGAGAATATTCACAACGATAAAGTGATCGGAAAAAAATAACGAAAAGATAATTAGTTGGGACGTGTATCTTTCGTTTATAGTTACAACAGTTGAAAGTTAAGTTAAAGTTAGCAAAAAATTATAAAAAAAATTCTCCGATTAATGGAACGTTAATTAATTTTTTTTTATAAAATGTAATTTTACCTTGTAAAGTGCTTTGATTTACATAGAAAAATTATATCATACAGCCACAACAACTCCATGCACATACTTTTTCATACAGCTTTGAATATTATAGTTGCATATTTTTTTTTAATATGCAGTCAAACATCATTTGTAACATGTAAGAACACACAACGTTGTTTCTACTTAACACTGTAAATATTTTTGCATATCATAACGCATGAAAAATTGCAGAAGCAGATATTACATATATTGTGAGATCATGTGAAAAATGATGGAACTAAAATTCGATGCTGCTGTATGAAATATACGATTCGGAGTATTTATGAATTATGACCGTGGCAATGAATAGTATATATTATAGATTATACATTTGAGTTGTGCAATTATGTACAAGACATTAAAATTAAAATCTTCAAGTCTTAATAAACTATATGACCATATTCTACAATATATAAAATTAGATTAAAAAAATAGACACTGTAAAACTCAATGAGAATATATGCATAATGGCATACAGTATTCCAAGAGAATTAAATTAAATTCATTATTCTGATAAACTACAACCATTTAATTGTATATAATATGTGCGTATATACGTACACATATGTGTATATACACACATATAGATGTATTAAAAAAAAATATACATATATTGTATACATAATAATCACAAACTTTTTATAATAATATTATATGTGTAATAAACTAATAATGAAATATTGAATAATGAAAAAATCGAAATTGTATATCATTCAAAAGAAAAAATGATTAAATGTAGTAGTAGGAAAATATAGTTTTTAATCGTTTGCTCTATAGGAAACGAATTCAATATCGCATATTATGGATTCCGTTCTTTGTTATAAAACTAAAAGCTAGAAAAAGTTAAATAAAAATAAGCATAAAAAAAGAGCGTGAAAATGGAAAAGGAAGAAAAATGTAGTGTAAATCTTTGTTCCAATGTACTTTATAATTCTTACCTTGCATTATGGCTACTGGCTGCCGCGCTGCCGATATAATTAAATAAGTTCTTTAATTGTGAAGTATAAAGTATTAATGAATGGAAACAAATGATAGGAAATGTATATGCCTTACATTCGAAGGAAAGACATACATTGAATTCAATGTAGTAAGTAAGGTACCAGTTAAAATTATACGAAATATAGTTAACAATTAAGAATAATTTTATGTATTAAGTATGCCTTGCCTTTAATGACATTTTTCATGGTATTCTTAAATTTTACTTCAATTATTCTAATCCATATAACATAACAGAATTTAATTATATAAATATCGTTTGTCTATAATTCACACAACATGATTCGGAAGATTAAAACAGAGCTAGAATGTTACGCGAAATTAACGCGAAACAGAAATGAAATTTAAGTGACTAAAGAGATAGCGGTATTTCAGATACTTTGTCTCAATTCGTTTCTTGCATCATGTATTGAAAATTAATAGATAATTAAATATTATAGTGTCGAATAAAAAAAGGTATAAAAATGAACAAAAATTATGTTTGCTACAGAGGAATAGAGAATTAAAACGATGGAAATATGCATATAGAAAAAGGGGAACGATATAACTGGGATATAATTCAATGACAATACATGACACACAGAGTGTCATACCAATGTACATGAAGTAGAGAAAATAGCTAAATCAATTTTACTACTTATTGATGATACTAAAAATGTGTGCCTTAGCTTTCAAGAATAAAATAAATTAACAATATTTGCTAGTTTAAAGCTTGCAATGTGAATTGATTTTAGCAAAGCATGCATTGATTATAAGATATACCGTATAAATCCTGGTCGTCATGGTACTATCTAATATCGTATAGTGTGTGTGTATAAAACATTATAAATGCGTTTTGAAATTATAAATTGTAGTCTTCCTATTAATTCATTTTAGGAAAATACGGTATACAACGAATTATATACGTTAACATACGTATATTTTATGTATGACAACGTACATAATTTTAATTTGCATAAAAAAAATATTGCAAGCAAACTAATGTAACTAACAATATATGATAATCTGCAAATTTTTCTTTGTTTTTTTTTCTTCTTTTATTGTAAGAAGCATAATTATAAATTTAATGAAACTAATGAAATTAATTTTCGAAAGTATTATGATTAACTAGTAAAGCATATTGCTCTTAAGTGAAGTATGCTATGTGTTGAATCAACATCGTCATGCAATATAGAATTCATTACTGCAAATCAAAGAATTTTTTCCATACTAAAAGAAGACATATTCGTTCAGTATTTTTGTCATAGGAGGGAAGATATTCAAGAGTATTAAATGGTTCTATATATAAAACTTTCCCTTTCTTTAGAAAGAAAACATAAAACTCGAGTAGTACGTCTTAATGCTTCATATTGAAAAGTACTATGAAAATACAAATAGTTCAATACCGATGAAACATTTGTCTTTATATTTATAAAGTATTTGCTGAACCAAGTGAGGTAAGAACTTTTAGAGATACAAGTATATAGACTAAAATCTATTGTTGCAGTCATGAATGTAATGGACGAACATATAGCACCAGATGTGCAGTTGTTGAAGATTAAATCTATCGTATTATTTTGTTGTTAACTTTGCTGTTTAACTACAAGAACTTATAACAAAATGCAAATAACTTACTTGGCGAAACCAATAAAATCTTCGTGATTCGTATTCATGTACGCAAGTTCGCAGTCAACCAAGAGTATCAATTGTTCCTTGCACATCTGTTCTCGTTGTCTAACATAAGTGGTTATAATACGTTCCGTTTCTTCTCTCAATCTAGGGTAACGTGACATCTGTCGTGTGAAATAAATTATGTAAAACGTATACGTATAACTTAGAAGAGTTCGTAAGCGACGAAAATTCACCTACCCTATCAGTGCAAATGCGTACGACATTACTGAGTTCCTGTACGACTAAATCCACGCATTTGAGACTAGGTTCTTTGAGTCTATTGATTTGTTTCTTGACTATTGCCTCGAAGGCCATATCCGGTGTAAACAAACCCACTCTGATACCTATGACATTACAACATGGTTAATGATTTATTTTTAAACCCGTTACTAGCCATTTGTGTCATGACACTAGGTAAACTAGAGAGAATTACGTACCATGAATATTTCTAATAGCAAAAGCAATTTCTCTTCTCAATTCTTTCTCGTCAAATTCCATTTTAACTATTTCGAATGGGAAACGCTCGTGGAATAATCTGTTTATTTTAGCACCTCCACTGAGCTCCATTGTATTAATTTGTGCTGATCCTGAACCTTCTATAGTTCTTTCGAAATCTGACTGAAGCTGTTGTATCATCCTTAAAAATGTTTTTCTTTCAATCAATGCATAGACAAGCACTAAACTTCAGTATTAGTTGTATGGGCAGAGAGTCATGATATTTAGTACTGTAACGTTGAATATAAATTCTACATAGTTCATTATAAAATGCACGACAGTATTATTTATTACTGAAAACATTTGTTACACATGTTTCACTCTTTAGTTTGTTACACGTATAACACGTACAAACACGTATTAAAATTTACATGCAAATGGTACACACGTGAAAAAAGTATGATACCTACATAAACATTTGAATTGATCTGAAAAACAATAAAAAATTAAAAATGTCAAGACCCTCTACCCATGATGTATTTTAAATAAGAGCTAATGAAACATACAAGTTTTAGTTTTGATATTACGTGTCCATCGTGAAATGGACAGTTCATTTATAAATTGTTATGCATGCATAATTTCTTTTTATATTTATATCTATATTAAGACAGGACCTGTTGTGTGATAGAAAAATGATTTACGTGTAACAGTCTGCATAAAAAAGTACTTACTGTAACATAGCTTTTGTCTTTATGGCAGGATCATCGGGTCTAAAATGTTTATACTGTTCTACATCCTTTTCCAACGCAAGCAATTGTTTCTGTAATCTATCCCTTAATGCTGGTAAAGTATCCCTAATATGATTTGTTAATTGTTGATTCAGAACACGTTGTAAATACGGTGTTCCTAATCTATCTGCCAGATGCCGGTAAGATGGGTGGCTAACATACAACAGAACACGTTTAATTTTTCATTCAAAAATTATTTACAAAGTTATTTTCTGTATTGTTTGTCTGTACCTCAGGAAAAATTTTCTTTCTGCTGCCAAAGCATTTTTTATATCTTTCCGACCTTCTATATCCTTTTGACTTCTATTGACGACGCCTATGTAACCTCGTCTTAGCGGCAATAATTTGTTTTCTAAAATATCTCGTGCATCAGTGCCATCATCCATAAGATCCAATTTTGTAATAACGCCAATCGTACGGACACCTTAGGGAATGTAAAAGTATAAAATATTGTTTTGAACTAAGTATAGCATTTAACTACATGCTAAACAACTAGAAATAAATACCCTGCGGATCTACTTCTTTAGCAAGTTTAAGAGCATCACTGTTTGCTAAATCTGTATTCGCTGGAGTTACTGCCAGTATAAGGCAATTCTCCCGTTTGATAAACTGGAAGATCATGGCTTTAATTTGAGCTTCTATGTCCACTGGCTGATCTCCGATTGGTACTTTTGTGAGGCCAGGTAAATCGATCAGTGTTAAATTCAGAACTAGGAGTAACAAATATCAACGTTAATCACAATATTAATTCATTCCAAACTAAAGCACGACAAAATATGTATTTACCATTGGGGGAGTAAACTCTTAAATTTATTGGTATATTAGAAATACCCTTATTACTGCCTGTAATTCTATCTGTTTCTGCTTCGATTTCCTTTCGTACTTCATCGAAATCCACAAATTTTTTACCCTTGCAATGTAGAAACTCGGCAAATTCTATAATAATTAAATATGTTATTTAATAATTTATAAAAAATAGTCTCTTTCCGATCAGATTCATAGATAATGCATTACGATAATTGTGTGCTGACTCTCGCAGTGAGACTACAAGTGTTTCACTCGATTTCTGCTTATCAAAAGTTCATCGTTTACAGGAAATGTGATAATTCTATAGACGACAAAATTAAGATGACATACTAACTTCGCATGACAGAGCATTGTGTCGATAAAAATTTTAATTCAAAATAAAATATTACAAAATAAGGTACTAACATACTGAATTATATTATGTTAATTACTATGTTTCATAGAACTAGCTACTAAAGACATGTTTGTTTTAATCTGGAAATTTCAGTTCAATTTCTGATACTTTCGCAATATATTTATCTATGATTACTCACCAGTTGTACTATTAATCAGCTGCAAGATAAGTGGTCTTCTGGTCACAATACCTGATCCTCTAGGTAAGAAGTCTCTGAAAGGGAAAAAAAACATTGCATTTATTTAACTGTGCAATAAAACTAGAAATAAGCGAAGTATTGTATAACATATGAATTTTAATATATATAGACTATATATATGTGTATATATATATATATTAATTGAAAATATTAAACTATTTATTATCTTCATCGTAGAATTAATGTTAATTATCCTTCCAAAATATATGTATACATAATAATTTTGTGAATATCTCTCGTCTCTCGCATATACTCATATACGAGTGCTCGCAAAATTAATCTATATTATTATCTACATAATATAATATCTAAGAAATGGATTAAAATTCCTCTTGATAAATGTTTCATCGAGGAGGGCTAATTCAATAAGTAATAAGACTAAACGACCTAAAGTGCGAACAATTAAATTAATAATTCTGTTAGTTGCATGCGTACACTTTGGTCTCTCTCAATTCAGTAGAAGGTTAAATATTTTAAGCAACGGGGAAAGAATAACCGTTTGACAGGTCGCTGTGTAGGCGGCCTCAAATCATGAAGATATAGTTGATTTCGATGTCACGATCAATAGATTAAAATAGTTAACCTAAAGTGGTATAGAAACGAGCAACAGTCAAATTAAAATAAACGATGACGGATATTAAAATTATAACGTGGCGTAGTTCGCCACGCCTTTAAGCGTTTGAATATCTGTCTGTCTACGATTAGTAACCGACTAAGATAGGGTAGGTGTTACAATGACATAAGTCGGAGTACTTACTTCCCAACAAAATTCTCAAGTACAGAACTTTTTCCTGCACTCTGGCCACCCACCACTGCTATTTGTGGCAGATCAAGTTGCATGTGCACCCCGAGTTGTGTGAACGCATCCTGCAGCTTGTTCACGATCGGGATTAATTGTTCCATACCCGTGTTCCCTGCCATTTTGTTGAGGTTGTTTCTTCACTTCTGCCCAAGAACACAATCGTTTGAAGTTTTCACGGCTGTGTCCTATGGGCGACACCGACTTATCACCACTTCCACGGGCAACCGTCGAGGGTAGCTGTTAGAGAAGTGATCCTATCCGCTTTTCCTCGAAAAGTGCACTACCAAAATGGCCGATTTCGCGACGACACGATGCTGTACGAATCAAATTTCACCGCATTTTTCCGATACTCGCGATCGTGCAACGATCACAAACGAAAGCTGTCAGGCATTTGGTCTACTGCAAGAGAAAGTCACACCGCGACAATCCACAGTCGTTGCGTTCACATAAATGAGATCCAGCGTACGGAACTCGACGCATGTAACGTTTTCAATCGATAATCGAAGCATGCGCACACCCGGTTCTGTCGTGACCCACTTTTCATCGCGAGATAAAATCCATATCGTCCTCTTGCCGCTGACCTTTTTTCATGTATCACGGTAATTTGCCATGTGAACGAAGTTAGGACTATATATTTCGTCGTTCGTCGATCCTGTCATGATAAATACACAGTTTCTCTTGAATCCTGCATCTGCCCGTTATTTGATTTTGAATATTACGCGGCGAATACTTTTATTGGCGCCGAACATTTATAATCATTAAAAAAATTATTGTTACTTTTATTACATTCGTATAATCGTTAATATCATCAGTGAATATCATTCATTCATCAAATATCATCATTAGACATATTATTCATTAATTTTTACATAAATATTTGTTAAAAGAGTCATCTTCAAAATTACTTATCTTTTATTCATATATATATATATATATATATATGAAATTGACGTGAATTGACGTCACATTATACAAATTCTAATATATGTGAAATGCAATGATAGTACGTATGTATTCATACTAGATACAAATGCATGCATGAATTTCAATTAAGTATATGTTTCTATTTTTCATAGTAATATAACTCAAAGCCAATAAAATGAATGCATTGAAGGAACCAAAACTGATTCTCTTCAATCTTGCCTCGCATTGGCTTACCTTAGGTTCGCGTCTAACGTGATGAACAATTCCTCGTTGAGTAGGGTTTGTGTATAAAATGAATAAAGATCGAAAGTTTGATTTAAACTGATTCCTTAAAAGTAGCTCTTAAAAATATAAATTAACTACAAATCTAGTGCACACGTATGTACGTACATATGTAAGTGAGGGCGCAAATAGTATTTTCCTGCGATACGAGTCCAAAATGTCAGACATTGATAAATGGATGGAAATTGCAAAAGAATGCAAATATCTCCCCGAAAATGACCTCAAGGTAAAGAAAATATGCGGGGTATTGTTTGTTTTGATACCAATTGGATTACATCGTGTTAATCTTATTATACGAGAAATGTGTAAACTCATAGGTTACTTGCAACGGTTACTATTCTTTTTAATACGAATGAAATTCATTTTGTTTTAGAAACTTTGTGACATTGTATGCGATATATTATTGGAAGAATCGAATATCCAACCTGTATCCACTCCGGTAACGGTATGTGGAGATATCCATGGTCAGGTAAGTTTCATAGTTTTGTTCTAACCTCTGCGCATTCGAGATAAGGATGACCATTCTGATAAGAGAATTATGTTCGTGTGGATTAACAAATTGTTTAATTTATTCTAGTTTTACGATCTAGAAGAATTATTTCGTAATGGAGGCGCCGTGCCTGAAACAAATTATATATTCATGGGAGATTTTGTAGATAGGGGGTATTACAGCGTCGAAACATTTACACGCCTACTTACACTTAAAGCAAAGTGGTCCGATAGAATAACATTGCTTCGAGGAAATCACGAGTCGAGACAAATTACCCATGTTTATGGTTTTTATGGTAAGTGAATATTGTATTATGAATTTATTTACATATTGATATCAATATGGTAGTGGTATATCTTGTTATATTTGATTGTTTATTCTCTTCAACGCAGATGAATNGGATATTGTATTATGAATTTATTTACATATTGATGATATCGATATGGTAGCGGTATATCTTGTTATATTTGATTGTTTATTCTCTTCAACGCAGATGAATGTCAAAATAAATATGGCAATGCTAATGCATGGAAATATTGCTGTAAAGTGTTCGACTTGCTAGCAGTTGCTGCCGTTAGTATTCAAAAATAATAAATGAAGTTAACATGCAGATGAATTAATGTGATTAATAAAACTATGCATTTTTTTATTTAGTTAGTTGACGACCAAGTACTTTGTGTACATGGTGGGTTATCTCCAGCCATTAGGACACTAGATCAAATTAGAATGATTGAAAGAAATCAGGAAATTCCACACAAAGGTATTGTTGAGGGTTTATAAAATTGTAGAATGTTATTGTCTTTTCGTTTAATTTATTTTTATTTCAGGTGCTTTTTGTGATTTGGTTTGGTCCGATCCGGAAGNTGTCAAAATAAATATGGCAATGCTAATGCATGGAAATATTGCTGTAAAGTGTTCGACTTGCTAGCAGTTGCTGCCGTTAGTATTCAAAAATAATAAATGAAGTTAACATGCAGATGAATTAATATGATTAATAAAACTATGCATTTTTTATTTAGTTAGTTGACGACCAAGTATTTTGTGTACATGGTGGGTTATCTCCAGCTATTAGGACACTAGATCAAATTAGAATGATTGAAAGAAATCAGGAAATTCCACACAAAGGTATTGTCGAGGGTTTATAAAATTGTAGAATGTTATTGGCTTTTCGTTTAATTCATTTTTATTTCAGGTGCTTTTTGTGATTTGGTTTGGTCCGATCCGGAAGATGTCGATTCATGGACTGTCAGTCCACGTGGAGCAGGTTGGCTATTTGGGAGTAAAGTAACATACGAATTTATGGAAATCAACGATCTTAAACTTATTTGTAGAGCTCACCAATTAGTTCACGAAGGTATGTATTCTTATAAAACGTTCAGATAGAATTATGCGTAACAATATTTTACATACGTTTGATTCTTTACAGGCTACAGATACATGTTCAACGATGCACTTGTGACAGTATGGTCGGCTCCAAATTATTGTTACCGTTGCGNGATGTCGATTCATGGACTGTCAGTCCACGTGGAGCAGGTTGGCTATTTGGGAGTAAAGTAACATACGAATTTATGGAAATCAACGATCTTAAACTTATTTGTAGAGCTCACCAATTAGTTCACGAAGGTATGTATTCTTATAAAACGTTCAGATAGAATTCTGTGTAACAATATTTTACATACATTTGATTCTTTACAGGCTACAGATACATGTTTAATGATGCACTTGTGACAGTATGGTCGGCTCCAAATTATTGTTACCGTTGCGGTAACGTAGCTAGTATTTTGCAGTTCACAACTGTCGATCAAAGAAAACCAGTACTGTTCCAGGCAGTGCCTGACTCTGAAAGAGTAATTCCACCTCTAACTATTACACCGTACTTCTTGTGATCTAACCTAGTTCTCCATTTGTTTGGATGCAGAAAGGTGGTATCTGCGTCTAGACTTTACGGAATTACATGACTGTTTCTTCATGTCGATGGATGCAGGCTGATACTTTGACGGAGTATAAAATTTTCGGAAATATATCAAAGGATTATATATTAATCAGACTTTTAATTTTTTGAACGTGTTCTTTTATGTTTTTATGGAGATGCATTATTTATAAAACAACGTGTGATCGCCTACTTAGGGAACGTCTGTACGCGTTTTTTTTTAGAAAATTTATCACTATTTGTATTTTAAGCATTTAACTTTTATACGTAATACGTCTGCCATTACATCAGCCTGATTTCTTTTTTTCAAAAAACAAAAAAAAAGAATTCGCATTGAAATAAATGTGATCAATCTATGGTCTAGACGCTTTTACTGTCTACTGTGTACATTCTGTAAAGTATTCGCATCTCAGAGCAGATTGTGGACGTATCGAACAGCTAAAAGCTTTTACGTAAAGCATGAACAACGTGAACAACAAATGGTGGACGAACGGATAAATGGAAAAGAAGGAAAGAACATTTAAACATTCCTGAATAACAGTCTCTGAGTATGTTGAATGCTTATTGATATTATGATCGTTGCGCGTAGAATTCAGGTTTATTAAAGCGTGAGCATATTGTATACTACTGTTAAGGTCTTCCTGAGTATATAATTGATCTGTTTCTGGTTTAGATACTGTGTGCTGCGTGCAATTCTCTTTTTTATTCTAGTTGAGCAAATCAGTGTTCTTAGCAGCATAAATTCGGCGCTTCTGCCGAAGTACAAATAGTATGTAGCAGTAGCCAAAGTTTTCCTGCGTAGATAAGGAAATTGAGTAGAAAAGTTGTATTATATAATAGAAGTTATGTTATTAATTTTTATTCACATGACAATGTCATACTTTTTTTTTTCTTTCCTTCTTTATTATGGGCTCAATATTAACTTTCGCAACGTATCTTGGAAGCATTAAAAAATTTTTCGTACTGTCGGCCTTCTCAGCCATATTTCACATTTTTGTGTACAGGGCAACAGTTTTGAATGTTATATTATATTTTCAGAATCTTTATACATTGTATGCCAAATCGCTGTCGTACTGAATAATTATAATAGCTAGATCGCCATAAGTTCATTAATGTAGGGAGCAACTTTTAACACAATCAATACCCTTAGTAATGTGCCTCTAAATTAATAAGCGTTTATGTAATATAACGATACGGTATTAATACATAATTAAAGGAACGCACCGGCCATTGCGTATCGTAAGCCTGAATTCTGACCATCGATTTTGCTAGCTCATGATATTCCTAATCGATCACAGACCCGACGAATATGGCATTGGCACTGGCTGTCAAGTTGAAGCTACTCTATTTTGAGTTTTGTGATATAGTTCAAGCGAGGCATGTGAAAATTGCGTCGACGTTTGTAACGATTTTCCATGTCGGATCGTTTGAAAATGTTTTGAAGACTTGTTATTTAAAAGAGAAAAAAAAAATAGTCAACTTTTGAACAGTGCCTTCGGAATTATAACACGACGGTCTATCAGAAGTGAGTACTTTTTACTGACGGATAATCATAGACGAACTAGGACAGATCATATTAAAATAACAGAGAGCTTAATGAGAAAGCGTGAGAGAAATTCTTTTCACTTTTCTATATTCCACAAGAACATATTAATAATTCCTTTATCAGATTTCGATCTCCATTATTATGTCCTAAGCTATTTTGGCGTCCGTTTCGATGATTGCTTTACATAATACTTTTTACAGTTTACAATAATAATAATAAAAAATACAATTTTATATTATACATAATTATTATTTGTATTAATTATATAAATATATTTGCTTTGTATTTACATTATCGCAACATAATTGTAATAGATAGTTCGTTGTATACAAGGCAAGACACGGAGTTTACGTTACAAACTCGACTTGTCGGTTTTGCAGCCTCTAATTATCGTAAAAAAAAAGGCGGTGATGCGCGGGAATGCCTACGTAGTGCGGATATTTTAGAAAACGTAAAAGTATTAGCCTCTGCGTCTACTTAGGTATATTCGCAGCAGTCACCATTGAAATGCCTCTGTCTGTGATCGCTTTAATCTTATCGAAGTGTCCAAGCGCTTGTGATGATTTACATCGGTAAGCTCACAGGATTAAAGACAATGACATTAAAATAATGAAACTAAGTTAGCTTAATAAATTATTCTGCGCAGGAGCTTGAACACTGCGCATAATTCTTAAAGATCTCACAGGTAGACAACATTTTAACGATCGTGTACCTTGAAAGTATAGATTTTGTTATGTTAATGTAATGAAACGTCAGAAATAAAAATGCGCAAAAATTGCAAATGACATTATCAATAATACTCCCGCTATTATTGTGATAAACGAAGAGTACAAATTATAAATATATATACAAATATATACATATATACAGGCAATATACATATATGTACATACGCGTATATATATTGCGAGGTATTCAATGAAAAAAGAACTATCAGTTGTAGGTATGGGTGTGGAACAATAAAGATTACGTCAAATCTGTTCATCTTTAATTAGTTTATTTACTTGTAATAATATTATTTTCATCGTATATATATAATAATTCTATTTACTTCTTACTATTTATATATAATAATATAGTGTATTTATGTTCATTATGTATAATATATTATCTACATTTATAATCCCTATGAAAGGCATCTCCAAACAGACTTCAGATTTACTTTTTTTTTTTTAAAATATCTTATTTATTCATAAAAATACAGGGGGTTTACGCGCCATTTGTGAAGTCCAGCCTGTTTTGCCCGGAACCGATAGCTTCCGATTATTTATTAGTCGGATGAACAACATTATATTATATCTTACAATCTTTAATCCCTTGCAATAACAACGAATTTATTATTATAATCCTTTTCAACATCACTTATATACACGGCTTTATGCAAACAAATTTGACTATCTTTCTGCTGATTACAATGTATAGAATCGCGTTTTCACGTTTTACTCCTCGTTGTATTCTATTTCGTGATCGCATTACTTAATAATTTATTCGTCGTACGTACGGAAACGATCAAACGATTAAACGATTTCGAAAATCTATTGTACGGAGAGCGAAATGCAATGAAAATGCAACGGATAAGCTCGACGAATACTTTCAATGAAAATCGTTTATTAACAACTGGAAATAAATTAAAACTAAAATATAAATTTTTACGCGATAAACGTATAATAGACGCGTTCTCTTTTTCACCGACTAGAGTATTTGGTTTAACATGCTTAGCATAATTGTTGAAACAATTTGCAAAAAGAGAAAATGGAAACAGCGAGAGTTTTAACATAAACTGCGCTACCTTCGTTACATAAAAAAATATAATAAAATATCTAAGTACAACATCTCTCTAAACGATTCATCAAAACATTATAAAATATATAAAATGTGCGAAACGATGTTTCAGTAATTTCTTATGAAATAATAAAGGAGAAGATACACGCTCGGTATAAAGCTCGAAATCGTAGAAGATTTACCGTCGAACGTAAAAGAATTGAAAACTCCATTCGAGGAAAAACTATATACGTACCGCGACGGTCCACGAGAGTCAACGAGATATCGTGTTTCGCGGGCAAAAAAATTGACGAAAGAACGATTAGTAATTAGCAGCGATTGTTGCATCCGGTTCCCGGCAGAGCGGCGATTCACACGGCGCCCAAATCTCAGTTACAAAAGGAATATAGTTGAAGGTAAATGAGACGATAAAAATGTACTTCCTAAACGTAGGTAGAAATTGGTAACTTTGACTCACTCATTGAAAAAGTATTTCCTCTTGCCAATCCGGCATTCGTGGTTTTCTTTCTGCCCGTCGTTTTTGGGTTAACGTTTGTTTACATCACGCGCGGTTCTTCGTCTATACCGTGACAAGCAGCATGCTTCAGTGCGAACCGAACTGTTTGAAATGATAAGAGAGTAGTGCGTGCTCCAACTTTCAGGAAGTGTTTTCTAACGTATCAATAAGACGATCAACAATCGTATACTGTGGTTTCTCGGTGTTCATCCTGATGACCATGAATCGAAGTAGACGTCTCGGCAATCTTCAATCAACAGTATTCTATAGTACAGGTATGTGTATTTACAAAAATTATTTGGAACGCTGCGCTGTATTCACACTCGGTAACTTTGACGTTTATGCTTACAACTCGAATGAACGAAACGGTTTGTCAATCTTTACAGGTATGGATAGTTCTGCGATTATTATTAGGTATTTGAAAACTAAACGCAATTTTAAAACGCGTCTCGATGTTGCGACACATTCCAAGTGGAAATCGAAGCCGAAAGGAAGTGGTGGAACGATGGTAAGTCTCTTGTTATTTCGCTACGTAAATTTCAAATGGTGAATGCGTGTTGCGTATAATTCGGCTCATTCTTCTTCTTACGACCGATTCGCGATTAGAAAGACTGCTGCGCCGCTTGACACTATATATAAGAACAGGTATTACACGGAATTATACAAAGAGACAGGACTAGTACTTTCAACGTAGTTATTATTAAACCTTTCGTACAATATGTACAAAGTTAAACCCACAAACGAGAGGCTTATGTTTTTTTTTTATATCCTTAAATTTTATCTTTTTTTCATTTTACTTTTGCTCAAATAGACTCTCACTCGCACTTAAATATTAAAGGTTGGGCATAATAATACTCGCGGTAGTATAATGCCCTAAGTCTTGCTGATCCAACGTGTAGCTCTCCCGTAAGCAGTCGCTGTACTCCCAGACATCGGTGCACATTTCATTTTATACAATATACATATTTATATATTTATATATATATTTACTTATATATATATATAATGTAATATAAAGACAGTCCAACTCGGTGCTATCTCTTTCTGTCGCGGGCGTTTCGTTTTCCTCGTCGATTGTTTTTTCTTTTTTTTCTAGTCAACACTGTAACTTTCGTATATGTACAAGCTAACAATAAATAGGAGGCAACAAGAGAAAGAGTTCTCCGCGGGAAGTAGGTATATAACGTTTACGAGCTAACGAAAATAAGAAAGGGAACGAATATGGGGAGTGAAAAATAATTAGGGGCCGTAGGCAGGAATGGAGAGAAGGGAGCGCGAAGGAACAAGTAAAAAAATGTTTAATAAGACAGAAAGAGGAGAGACAAAGGAACAAACGCGGCGGACTAAATGCTAAGAAAACATTTGCTTCCCCTTTCCGTGGAAACGATCGTTTTAAATGAAATTTTTGCGCGCGGAAAATCTTACTACGGATATTTCGCCGACGGTGATTGTAATAATGCGTTTAGGAAATTCATTGACCAACAGTATCGAGTACTCTCTCTGCGCGTAACTTAGCGAGGTTCTTTCCTTTCTTTTCTCCATCGTCGTCGTCGTAGTTCTTTCATTCTCGCGGGTGCGACCTCATCGACCGTCCAATTGAACACAGAGACAAGTGTACGATGATATCCTGGGAATACAGGAACCGTTACCCCCGATATTCTTAACCGCAAATAATATACATTGTTTACCGTATGAAGTATCCCATCGTTAGTTAAGTCTTATAGTATGGACAAGTATCCTTAGGCTAATAGGCCCAAGGTCTGTGTGTATAGTTCTCGTGTCGATTCATTTCGTACACGCGCGCCCGCGACCACGAGTCCGACGAATTCAAGTCCAGATGCGATAAAAAATAACGAGATGCGTTGTCGAGAGGGGGTAGAAAAGAAAATACTTGGTGGCGGAACGGGGCTTCGGACCTCCGCTTGGACAACGATTCAAAAAAAGGTGTTAGAGGCAGTTAAGAAGACGCACGTGACAGTGAGTGCAGGGCATTAATTGTAAAAGGAGATAAATGCAATAAAACCGAAGATGTCCAAAGACACGGCGCGGATCTTCGGGATCGAAAGTGCTTGATTCGAGTTCATCGTGCTCGTGATCGTGTATGGGTATCGGTAATTATAGCGCGTATTTACGATAACTTCTATGGAGGCAAGATGAAACGATCACGTTGCGACAGAACGTGCGCTGGTTCAACCGTTACATGCGTATACAAGGAGCATTGTTTGTCGTTAACCGTCTCCTTTTTGCTTTCCAAGACGCGTACAAGATGTTCCTTAACTGGCTTCAGCCACCGGTTTTTGCTATTTTTCGTTACTATTCTTTTTTGTTCATTTCTTTACTAATGGGCTTCGCGCGCTTCCTACTTCTATCTCTCTTTCTCTATTTTAAATAATTGAGCCGATCCCAAGCCGAACCTGGTATTTCCGTGTCGCAAAGAAACCGAAATATCACATATATTCGCGACACGTGGTACGCGCACGCATAATATACATCTACGCATGCTAAAACGGGAACAGCACCGTGTAAGTTAGTTAAAAAATTACGTGAGAGAACAAAATTCCCCGAACTTTCGTTATCTTTTTGTTACTTTTTTCGTTTTTTTTTTTTTTTGCTCTGTCACGAATATAAGTTTCTTCGCAAGAGAGAAATACCAAATTTCCCGCTGTCCGTATTTCTTTCTCTCATTCGTCTACGCGTTTCATCATCCTTTTTTCTTTCTTTTTTGTTTTCTTATATATAATACTATGAAATTATCGCAGTCGTTTCAAAGAGGAATCATAAAAAAGAATCTTTCGTCGCGGAGCAATGGTGAACACCTGGTAACGAGAAACGAAGCGCTCGAACAAGCCGATCCCCGTCGTGCGATCTGTCGATCGAAAAAATATCACTTCGGTCCGGCCAGGCGACGAATTCAATTATAGAACTGTATAAAAAACATTTAAAAAGTTTTACTCGCGTCGAAAATCAGCGTCGCGTCCGTTACAAAAATTTTGCAAAATATTCGCGAGCCATCGAAGCGAACCCCGTTCGACAAATTTCGTGACAAACGTCTTCCCGGTTTGAGAAACCGATCAACCGAATCGTGTACGAGTGTATTCTACATACGCGCGGCGTTCTATTTTTTCGTAAGCTCTTGTAAACGCGTGATACCTACGTCTATCGTACGCGTGATTCGAAAATGCGACGAGGATCAGATCGTTCGACCGACGATTAAAATAGTGGTTACGAACAAGGACATCTCCGACCGGTGAACGATGTACGTCGTTGAAGATATTAAGTTGATGGCGATAAAATGTTCATTAACAAAACGGTGAATATATATTATGTATATACGTATATATAATATAGTCTTCTGTGTTGCGCGCTTGGACCATGATTTGGAGTGGCTGATGACGATGAGGACGACAATAACAACGAGGACCATTACGAATCGGCTAATCAAATTGCCAATCAGATTTTCATTCGCGTCTGTGTCTTCGATATCCGGTTTTAGTTTTCTCTCGATGGAAGGACATCGCGTTAAGCACTGCTTCTGGACAGGTCTCTATGCATACTCGTAATTCCTCTTCGTCGCTTAATGATTAGACGAACTGTCAAATTTCCGAGTTTAGTAATGACGACGTTTTCGCTGGTAAAATCGACTCGATGATCGGTGTTCCGCATCTTCTCTTAATTATTAGAATGGTAACTGAATTATATCACGCTTAGGTTCGTAGTTCGGGAACGACCGGTTAACTGATTTAGGGTAGAATCATGTAGATACATCGACAAGTGCTTTCATTTTTTANTCATCCTTTTTTCTTTCTTTTTTGTTTTCTTATATATAATACTATGAAATTATCGCAGTCGTTTCAAAGAGGAATCATAAAAAAGAATCTTTCGTCGCGGAGCAATGGTGAACACCTGGTAACGAGAAACGAAGCGCTCGAACAAGCCGATCCCCGTCGTGCGATCTGTCGATCGAAAAAATATCACTTCGGTCCGGCCAGGCGACGAATTCAATTATAGAACTGTATAAAAAACATTTAAAAAGTTTTACTCGCGTCGAAAATCAGCGTCGCGTCCGTTACAAAAATTTTGCAAAATATTCGCTAGCCATCGAAGCGAACGCCCGTTCGACAAATTTCGTGACAACGTCTTCCCGGTTTGAGAAACCGATCAACCGAATCGTGTACGAGTGTATTCTACATACGCGCGGCGTTTTGTTTTTTCGTAAGCTCTTGTAAACGCGTGATACCTACGTCTATCGTACGCGTGATTCGAAAATGCGACGAGGATCAGATCGTTCGACCGACGATTAAAATAGTGGTTACGAACAAGGACATCTCCGACCGGTGAACGATGTACGTCGTTGAAGATATTAAGTTGATGGCGATAAAATGTTCATTAACAAAACGGTGAATATATATTATGTATATACGTATATATAATATAGTCTTCTGTGTTGCGCGCTTGGACCATGATTTGGAGTGGCTGATGACGATGAGGACGACAATAACAACGAGGACCATTACGAATCGGCTAATCAAATTGCCAATCAGATTTTCATTCGCGTCTGTGTCTTCGATATCCGGTTTTAGTTTTCTCTCGATGGAAGGACATCGCGTTAAGCACTGCTTCTGGACAGGTCTCTATGCATACTCGTAATTCCTCTTCGTCGCTTAATGATTAGACGAACTGTCAAATTTCCGAGTTTAGTAATGACGACGTTTTCGCTGGTAAAATCGACTCGATGATCGGTGTTCCGCATCTTCTCTTAATTATTAGAATGGTAACTGAATTATATCACGCTTAGGTTCGTAGTTCGGGAACGACCGGTTAACTGATTTAGGGTAGAATCATGTAGATACATCGACAAGTGCTTTCATTTTTTATACGTGGTTAACTTACTCCGTTAGAGTGGAAATGCGTTATCAATCCGTTTCTGACATTCTACTCGTGATCTAATTTATCTCATGGAACTCTCTTAAAGATACGTAGGAAATCGGTCGTCGACTCGTTTTGGGTTCCGAACGTTGGCGACGCGTCATCATCATCATCATCATCATTATTATTATCGTCGTCATCATCGTTGTAATGCGGGCGTTTATCATCGTTATCGTCGATATTATTATGATCACCATTATCATCAACGTCGGTCGATTGATCTTTCGGTCGTTTTGGTAGTCTGCTATATAGTTTCGATAGTGATGGAGAGTAGTGGTAAATAGTAGCAGTAGTAGTAGCAGTAGTAGTAATAGGTGGTAGTAGTAGGTGGCCTACAGTGAGCGTACGTAACGAGAGTCTTATTATCGATCGGATTATGCAACGTGAACACACAATGACGTAGTTGCGCGATACTGCGTACAGAAATATATTATTATAGTCTTTTAGTTTCGATAAAAAAGTTCAGTTCCCTCCTCGATTGATTTTCCATCTTCGAGGTGGCGCGCTATCTTTCTCTCTCTTCCTTTCTCTCTGTTTCATTCTTTCTCCCTTTCTCTCCCGCTCTCTCACTCACTCACTCTCTCGCTCGCTCTCTCTCTCTTTCTCTCCATACTCTCTCATTAATTTTCTTCTGTTTTTTTTTCTTATTTCTTATCTAAAGCATTCTCTCTCTCTCTCTTTTTTTCTCCTTGTTCCAGTAGATATTCTGTTCTCGCAGTCTCCATTTTCCAAATCTTCTCGTGTTTTTCTCTAGTAGTTTTCTTTTTTTTTTTGTTCTCTCGTTCGTTATTTTCTCGCTCTCGTCTGTTTTATCACGCTATTCACAGGTTCCCAGTTCCCCTCTCGATCCTCTTTGCTTCTTGTTTTTTGTACAACGCAACGAACGCACACATTTATATTATTTATATTATTTATATGTATATATATATATATATAATTTTTTTATATAATTATGATACATACGCAAACAAAGCCTTTCTCTTTTCTTTTCGCACGAGTCTTTCCGATTTTCTTTGTTTGCTCTCGCCCGTTTTGTTCGATTTCTATTCTCGTCTCATATATACATATATATACTCGTGTAAACTTTCATACATATATATGTGTATGTATATTTGTATGTATAGTTCTTTTTATGTAGGTATTCAGCTTCGTTTATCGTCAGTTTGTTTTTTATTTACTATCTTTGAATTGTTGAGTTCAAGAGGAAAGGAACGTAGAACATTTTACTCTCAAGTAGAAGAGCTGCCGCCGATTGTACCTGGAATTCAGGAAGAAAACAGGATCGACTTAGATCGAACGGGTCTCAACTCTCCCGTAAACGGTTCGCGCGAGTATTCACGGTCGACTCTTTAATCAGGCGATAACTTCTTTTTCTTTTTTTTTCTTTTTTAATATCAACGCAAAACCTAACGTTTGCACTTGGAATTCTCTTTTCTCTTTACTCGTCTATCTCGTATTTTATGTTTCGCGTTCGATTAAACGTATTGAACCGTTAACGCGGGAAATGGACGAATCGATATTTGTTTATTTGTCGAACTTACTTCGGGTAACCTGACGAGAAGATCGTGAAACCGATTCGGCTGTTGAGGCGCGCTGTGCTCGACAAAACTTCGCAGACAGCTCATGTACCGTTCTTGTAGCTCCATTGTATACTCCATCGTACCTCCGCGTGCTATTAGGGGGCAGATACAAGAGAAATGATCGTGAATCGGTGCCGGGAACAATCTTAATGCGCTTACGCTTTAAGTTATAGACGTTCTAANTCGACAAAACTTCGCAGACAGCTCATGTACCGTTCTTGTAGCTCCATTGTATACTCCATCGTACCTCCGCGTGCTATTAGGGGACAGATACAAGAGAAATGATCGTGAATCGGCGCCGGGAACAATCCTAATGCGCTTACGCTTTAAGTTATAGACGTTCTAATTTTGTTCCTGCTCTAATGTTCGTTCGTTTCGAAAAGGACAACATACAACGACAACGTGTTACGTCAAGTGTATCCGCCCGTAATTATTCGACGCGACGGAAACTTTTCCGATCGTCGCTTGTAATCGAAATGATTACACCGCAAAAGCAGATCGAGATTATGTTTGGAGATCATTCGAATAACTACGAGCCGTGTTCTNATTTTGTTCCTGCTCTAATGTTCGTTCGTTTCGAAAAGGACAACATACAACGACAACGTGTTACGTCAAGTGTATCCGCCCGTAATTATTCGACGCGACGGAAACTTTTCCGATCGTCGCTTGTAATCGAAATGATTACACCGCAAAAGCAGATCGAGATTATGTTTGGAGATCATTCGAATAACTACGAGCCGTGTTCTACGTTAACATTCTACACGCGTGACTTACATTTTGCTTCGCCAATTGCAGCATTAGCAAAAAGGATGCATTTCTTTATATCTTAAGTATCTCAATTTGGTTAGACAGAAAGTTAAAAACACACGTGGTAATCGTGCGGTAAATGGTCTATCGGGACGTCGTCAAGATACTTACCTTGCGAGAGCATGGTGATTACTTTCAGACAGACGTACTCCTCCATCCGTAATCTCACCCTCCTGAACATTAACGTGACGTACGTGATTTTTTCCACCATGAGCCCTACGTCTTGCTGCAATTGGTCCATGGTTATCGGTCGGCCCATCATGTTCGTTAGGCACGTTTGCAACGTACACATGTTGTTCGAAACCTGTGCACAAGTGACTTCATTTAATCCGAGATAACGCGATTGTAATATTAGTAAGAAGAAATTTGTCGAT
>SMSR01014732.1:36320-47053 GCA_019453355.1 Ceratina japonica | reverse complement strand
CCCTCGAGATCTCAAAGTTCGTGATACGATATGTCGATCGTTTAATTTCAATCCGACTGACGATGTTATTCTCGACGTACGTAATTGGGAATAAGCCTGATCAATCGACGAGATATCGAGTTCCCACAATTTATGAAATTACCGTTCCGGATGGAATGATACGAATGTGAAAATCGAGAGAAACAAGCGTTAAAAATAGAACTGTTATGTAAATTTCAATTAGTAACTTTATATTAAAAAAATATCATTGTATGCATATTTGGTCTGCATACGATTTGATCGGCGATCGAGACGAAACGGAGTCCGTGCTCACCGAGAAAGATCTCGTCCGAACATGTGATCCGATCGCGTGCAGCTGCGGTGCATTAAGAGTGAAAGTGAGGATGCCTTCGGGACGTTCTCATCAGCGGCGCATTCTCCCAACGCGAGGATCAACTTTTGTCGACCCGCGCTCGATTTCTAACGAGCCGCCTCGTATAAATCACTCGAAATCATTGTGCTGGGATTGCAAACCGGGCGACGTTGATCTATACACACGGGCGAGGGAAGGAGAGAGAGAGGGAGAGTAAAAAGCGTTTCACACGTGCTTACGCTTGCCGGGTCCGTTAGATAATCGACGTGATGGAGAGGTGATAGAGGGAATTCTCGCGGAATCTCTCCTCGCGCGGGACTGTATCTCGCGTTATAGAGTCTTCTTTTTAGTTTAGAGTTATCGCGATCGCGTATTCACGTGAGAATCGGTTACGCCACGTTCGCGCGTGCGAACGTACCAAAAAATAAATACGAACTGCCCTACTGTTCGGATAAAGTCGGTTCTTTCGTATATACGTAATTAATTACCGAGTCGTTGCTTTATATAAATCGATCTCGAAATTTTCGAGAATATAAAAATTGTTATAAATCTAAGTTAAACTATTTGATTGTTGCTATATAGAATGAATTACTTTCCACGAGAATATAGAATGAATTACATCTACAAGGTCAGACGATACGTACAGGTACCTCAAACGATTCTGGACCAGTCGTGGTGCAAAATCATTTGAGGTACCTGTACAATCAATATTAGGTGACGGGAAGTTGTTCTTCATTAATAAAAATGATAATCACGTCTTAAAAAGAAAAGAAATGTTTCAATTCTGTTGTAAAAATCCCTTTCCCGGCACTTAATATCCGGGGATGAAATTCGAAAATAATGAGACTTACTTCGGAGGGGTTGGTGAGCGCCGTCTTCAGGATCGTCCCGTTGACGAGGTGACCCGAATGCGCAGGGTGGCTCGAGTGACTGGTGGTAGATTGCGAGTTAAGCGGGTCGCCCGACGAAATCTTGTGATGGTGAAGAAAACCACTAGCCAGCTGCGTGTGCTGCTGTTGGCTATGGTGAGCTACCGCGGCCATCTGCTTGACAAGCATCGTCGAACCCATGGTGCTTTTGTTACCACCAAGGGATCCCGACCCGTTAACACCGCCAACGTTACCGCCACTACTTATGCCACCCATGCTTCCGCCCACTCCGCTCGCTTTGTTACTCTTCTTGTGCTTTTTGTACTTCACCTGTGAAAAAACCGAGAGTACCGCCTGAAATTAACTGTTTACTTTGAACGTTAACCCCCCCGTTGGCAACGTCGCGGGGTGTAGAAAGACCACACAACGAAATTTTTATTCTCTATCTTTAATCCGGGTGTATTTTTATTTTTACTGTTCGTCACAGCATCGCGTTGTTTTATTATTCGTTCCTCAGAATCGTTCCGCTCTTTATTACACAATTTAAATTTTACAATATTTATTTTTAAATTTTATAATTATTACAAATTTAAACAACAAATAATACAATTTTAGATTCGAAAAGAAATCGGGAACAAACAAAATTCTGATTGAAGAAAAATAGTACGATTAATCGCGATTGATTCGTTATTGAAGAATATGATAGAGCTGATACAAACCTTGTAAAGATTGTACACAGCACCAGAATTCCTTCCCCCAGGCATTCGATCCTCTCGAACCGCCTGAAGGACCATACCCTGTTCAATGCACTTTTTGAAGCGACAGTATTGACACCTGTTCCTTTGGGCTTTCGTGATTTCGCAGCCGCCTTCCGCCACGCACGTGTACACCCGCCTATTCTGTACAGTCCTTTTGAAGAAACCTTTACACCTGCGCACAACGCAATTTCACACTGGTTTAGACTACGAACAATAAAGACACGTGCCTCGGTACAAATAATTGCATTTGCTTAAAACGTCGCGTGGCCGGTCGTACAGTTACGCCGGAAAACCGGACGGTGGAAATCTGGTTAATTACGTTTAGGGATGCAAATTCTACATTGCGAGAATCTGGATATCGGATTTGTTTTCATTGAGACGGTTCTCCTGACCCAATTCGGAATATTTTCATGGAACTCGTTAACAGAAATTAAAGCTCTCTCTCTATCTCTCTCTCTCCGGCCGGAATTGCGCGGTAATCAGGAGCTTTTCTAGACCCGTCAATGAAAAAAGTGAACAAAGTAGAAAGCAACTTACGATTAGTCATTAAGGGGTTTTCGCGGAATGAATTCAATTCCAAAGTTTACTTTCCGCTTCCTCGTGGGAGCGTCCTGATACTAGAAACCGATTAAAGATTCATGGTAGTAGAATTACGGCTACACTGGGATGCACAAGGAAACTTGTCGTCGACTTTTCCCAACTAATTTCCCAGATTTGTCGGACACGACGATAGACATTGAATAAACTGGCGTAAGAGCGAGTAACGATACCCCGTGGACAATCTTAAGGACTAATCAACTGCGTTGCAGGACGCGTCGGACAGAGAAGCCGCCTTGAAATATACTTTTCTTTTCGTCCTACCCACTTAATATACCGCGAGATCTCTTTTTGAAACCACAAGTAATTTCCAATTATATTTCCCGATTTTCGAAATGAAAAAGTTAGCTAACGCGTTCGCGATATCGAATCGCTGAATCCAAATTAACAGAAGATACTTCTATAAACGGCGAATTATCATTTTGCCGTGTGCTGTCCCGCTCTGTCCCTGTGTAAATACGTATATCAGAGTAACTTTGCCGAGATACAGTTTACCATTTCGATTGACACCATCGCTGACCAAAGAGCGTATTTACCGAGCAAACACGCGCGACGCGGACCGTAAGCAAATGTCAATCGTTTGTCAGTGGATCGGCAACATATTTTGCCGGTGAAACATTCGCTCACCCTTCGCATGTGATGATCCCGTAGTGCAGGCCGGTAGCCTTGTCCTCGCAGATCATACATATCATAGGCGTCTCGTCCTCCTCGTGCTCCTGGGGCGGCATAGGTGGTGCCGGGGGCGCGACCGACATCGACTGCGACATCGACTCGGACTTGACGACGCCCCCGTTCCTCTCCCACGTCTGCCCGGACCCGGAAGCCGTCAGGTTCAACGCCTGCATCTGCTGCACGGCCGGCAATTGCGTTAGGTCGCCGGCCCATAACCTCTCCATGTTGAGGGGCGGCCCGGACGAGTAGGAGACGGAGGGCGGCTTTCCCCGGGACTCCTGTCCGAGGTTTAGGAGCAGCTGGGCGGCCGACTCCTCCGACGAGGAACAAGACGCGGACGCGGCCGTGGTCGTCCACGAGGCCGCCGGCGGTGGTACGGGGTCCATCGGCGGCGCGGACCATATCATCGTCCTTACGCCGCCGATCTCGCCCATGATCACCGTGGGTGGTGGTCTGGGTGGTGCTGGCGCGGGCCTCTGCGCCGGTGGCTTCATCGTTTCGCCTGCAATCAGATGTCGATAATGGAACTTCGGCTCGCGAAAGTCTCAATCTACCCGAGTCGAAAAAGTAATTATGGTTTTCAACCTATTTATCCTATATGAAATGATATGGAAGTCGAAATCATATCTTGAGCATAGGAATATAAGAGTAAATTTTTAACTCTAATTTGAACCTATATCCAGTCGTTGTGTCCGCTTATAAAGGATATAGATCTAAAATAGAGTTTATCAAATATAATTCAGACCCTCAAGTCTTATTTCAAGAGTTTAGGAAAAGATCCTGTACGTTTATACTAGTATTTAGGAAACCTAACATTGTCCTCAAAAGTCCATTGGCTGGCAACACTTGAGGACATGTGCACTGAGAGGACCCCATGATACCTACGTTTTTTTGGCTCATATTGTAGATCAAGAATCTATTTTACGTTCACCCAATTTATGGCGAAATTATTATTATTGTTCTTTAACAATTTTTCTAAACAAATAACACAAATTTTCGCTTTGTTGCNGGAAACTTGTCGTCGACTTTTCCCAACTAATTTCCCAGATTTGTCGGACACGACGATAGACATTGAATAAACTGGCGTAAGAGCGAGTAACGATACCCCGTGGACAATCTTAAGGACTAATCAACTGCGTTGCAGGACGCGTCGGACAGAGAAGCCGCCTTGAAATATACTTTTCTTTTCGTCCTACCCACTTAATATACCGCGAGATCTCTTTTTGAAACCACAAGTAATTTCCAATTATATTTCCCGATTTTCGAAATGAAAAAGTTAGCTAACGCGTTCGCGATATCGAATCGCTGAATCCAAATTAACAGAAGATACTTCTATAAACGGCGAATTATCATTTTGCCGTGTGCTGTCCCGCTCTGTCCCTGTGTAAATACGTATATCAGAGTAACTTTGCCGAGATACAGTTTACCATTTCGATTGACACCATCGCTGACCAAAGAGCGTATTTACCGAGCAAACACGCGCGACGCGGACCGTAAGCAAATGTCAATCGTTTGTCAGTGGATCGGCGGATCGGCAACATATTTTGTGAAACATTCGCTCACCCTTCGCATGTGATGATCCCGTAGTGCAGGCCTGTCTGGCGATCGTTACGATCGATCTCGCTTACTTGTACATAAAATTGTACCACTCTTACGGACGTGTAGGTAGGGAAAGAGGACGGAACTAAAGTTCACGTAATTCACTTACACGAGGAGGCCGTGCTGGTCGCCCCAGTACTCGTGGAAGTAGCTCCGCCACTCGTGCTGGTGCTCGAACTTGTACTACTACTGGTGGACGCGACCGCGACGTTCTGTCCATAATTAACGGCACTGCTGATGACCCCGTTCAGTAACCTCTGCGTCGCGAACCCTTGCACCCCGTTGTTCTGCGACCAAAACTGATGATGAGCTAAAATGTGTGGCGGCACCGACGGCATCCTCGGCCTTCGCGCCGGCGAAGCCTGCAGCTGTTGCTGCTGTTGTTGCTGCTGCTGCTGCTGTTGCTGCTGCTGTTGCTGTTGCTGCTGTTGTTGTTGTTGTTGTTGAGTACCGTGCGTGGAGCTCGCGCTGGGACTCANGCTGTTGTTGCTGCTGCTGCTGCTGCTGCTGCTGCTGTTGCTGTTGCTGCTGTTGTTGTTGTTGTTGAGTACCGTGCGTGGAGCTCGCGCTGGGACTCATGCTCTGGCTGGGGCTGTACTGCGAAGACGGGCTGCTCCGGTGACTAGGCTGACTGGAGGTCTCCGAACGACCTCCGCCACCGCCACCTCCTCCGTCGAAGACCGAGTTGTCCGACTCCACCTTGGTCTGGGCCGACGAGAGGTCACCCTTGTCAGGGCTCTCACTCCGCGGCATCGCTTCCTGGGGCATGGGGGCTGCGGAAACCGTCTGCATGGGCGAGTAAGGCGACAGCCTCGTCGGCACCGGTGTACCGGACCGTTGCTGTTGATGCTGTTGCTGCTGCTGCTGCTGCTGCTGTTGCTGCTGCTGCTGCTGTTGCTGCTGCTGCTGCTGTTGGTGCTGCTGCTGTTGTTGCTGCTGCTGCTGTTGTTCCTCGACGACCCTGTAGCCCGTCATCGAACCGGCATCCGGGAAGACTGAATCGGGAGACGCGCGGTCCGAACAGGCCGTGTCGCGAGGCTCGATCCCGGCCGGCGGCCCGGTACCGCGAAGCGGATCCCGCGGCGTTCCTGGACTCGGGATGCCTAGCACATACTCGCTTTTGACTTTGACCACGGGGCAGCCCGGCGAGCCTGGCATGGTGGCTTCCGGCGACAGGGTCGAGGTGTCGGCCATGCTCTCCCCTGGAGCAGGAAAGTTTATGGGTGAAGGTGCGTCCGCCGACTGGATCCCGAGCGGCGAGCCTGCTGATCCAAGGGATACCGGGGAGTCTGAGAAATAAGGCGTTGGTCTCACGTTTATACTCGATGTTACAGCCGTTTGCACGTGTTTACCTCGGTTAGGCCGCGGTCACGGGCGATTGGTGATGCGCGACTTTCGTCCTGACCGCGTCTCGTGTAGACACGCATGATTATGACTCGCTCGTTTTTGTCTTTCGCGATGATTCGTGATGATGATGGCGGTGGTAGGTGGTTGAGATGACGTGACTACGGGAGCCGAGCGTTCGAACACTCGTTTCCGATTTCTATGATCGGTTAGTGGTAAACACGACGGCGGGAAATCGACATCGGTCGTTGTGACACCTAGATGAAATTCGTCCGACAACGAGACCTGCGCCGACTTGCCTTGTCGCGATATTCATCCCTGTCACCGGTAGTCGTAAGCAATTTCTATGCGCTAACAGTATCCTAATAGAGACGGGAATCTGTCTCGCCACTTCGCAGACCAAACCTGTATTGTTTCCGTTGCCCGTTCGGTTGGGCAACGCCGTTTTACCCGACATTAATAACAATTATTGCGATTCGTACGAGATTGTGAAAGTTGAGACGGACGAGAGGATACTCTCTCGCGGTTAAACTATTCGGTTCAACGATCGCGTAACTATATCTTGAACCCTGACGTTCACGTTAATCTGTTCACTGTTCGGCTGATCCAGACGTTAGGAAAATGTTATTAATTATCGTGCGCATCAGCACGCCTGGTGGTCTATCATCGCTGATTAATAGCACTTATCGCGTTACACTACTAATCGGGCGAACGTTGACAGCCGCGTTTCGAAAGAACCTCTGTCGCACTTTGCATGCTCAAAGTCGGACATCAATAACCTTTCACCTTTCGCGTACTGCCTACCTGTTATGCGTTTGCCTCGAAATTTCAAACGCGCGCCGCGGTTACTGAAAACTAAAGTGAACACAGAGATAGGCGCGGAGAAAAATATCAATTATGTTTTTTAGCTAGATTTTTAGTTAGATATTTGTTAATAGAATTTGGTTTCAATCGCTTCATGCGTATAATTAACCGATAGCGTAGCAATTACGTGGCGTGCAGCGCCTTGAGATTGTTCAAACGAGAAATGATCGGCCCAACCCCCCCTCGTAACAGGCCCCTGGATCCGAGAAGTGTTCGAGAATTGCACGTGCGAGCAGCGGCGAGGATACTTCGCGAATGAGAGCGATTTACGCGAGCGTCGCGAAACCGTAATACCCGTTCGAAGTCAGCTCGGGAGATCGTGAAAAAGGATGTCGGCTGAACGTTCGCGTAGGTCAAGGAAGGAATGCAGTTGACAAGGCCGCGTTGCGATCGTAGGTATCTAGGCACTAGTTTCCAGGCTATTAATAACTCGATTACCGTGAATATCGGTTCTCGCGGCCGATTATTCATTTACCCGTCGCCTGCTCTCTTTCGCCGCGTCTTCGTCGCGTTCGAGAATCTTTCCGATCGCAAATGGAATCGATAACCCTTCCCCCGGCCGTTCAACCCTGTTCCCCGACCGATTCTGATCACGTGTCACGCCGTAGCCGTAAGAGAGGAGGAGGTTCATTCATCGGCGACGTTTGCGTCGCGAACGAGTCCGATGATTAATGCGATGATCGGGGGGTGACAGTCGTTGTCACGGCGACGATGATCGCGGGATCGATGGCCGGTGCTCGAAATGGGTGAGTCGTGAACGATCTGTTACTGAAATTCTCTCTGTTTACCGAATATCGGCGAGTAACAGTTCTTCGAGTCGTAGTACCGGTGGTTGGGCATCATGTACGGGGCCATTCGGAAGCTGTGGCCTAGATCGAAGTAATTCTGATAAGACAATAACGTGAAACCGTTGTAAGGGTGATACAGATACGGATGCGGGAAATTGTTCTGTGACGCGCGTTGGAGCATTCGCAGGTCCATGTTCAANTTTACCGAATATCGGCGAGTAACAATTCTTCGAGTCGTAGTACCGGTGGTTGGGCACCATGTACGGGGCCATTCGGAAGCTATGGCCTAGATCGAAGTAATTCTGATAAGACAATAACGTGAAACCGTTGTAAGGGTGATACAGATACGGATGCTGGAAATTGTTCTGTGACGCGCGTTGGAGCATTCGCAGGTCCATGTTCAACGAGTTCCAGTACTCCGTCCAGTGGAGGTTAGGCGCGAACGACAGGCTGTTTTCCATAGAGGAGTTCATCGTATAACGTCTATTAACGTTCTCTATATTAACGATATATCAAATTGTTCATCCAACGGTGAGACACTTCGGACGCCGATAGAGTATCGGAAGTTCTTCGTTAAGTTCATTGTCAGTTCCCTTCGTCGATTGTCTTCGGTTACGCAGATATCGTTGTATTTTCTCTTCAAGATTCTACTCGATTCGTATACGTATATTTATTCGTGGTTCTCAGTCTTTTCGTTCACTATTAACGTTTGTCTAAAACTTTCCCTCTTGACAATTTGTAAACATAATTCCCGATGTAACGTTAAGTCGTACACGAAGATCGTACGCTCCTTTCCAGTTTGTCAAAATGAAAACAATTTTACGCAATTAGATATAGTTTACAAAAGGTATATGTAACATTTTTAATTAACGTTGTCTCGGTGCCACAATGTACGTTGACAGGCCATGTATATTTCTTGAAACGTTCGAGAGGTGTTTCCGTTCGTTCACTCGTACGAGAATCCGAACGCAAGTGAAACAGTCAGTCATTAGTCAGACGCGCAGAAAAACGGCGGTCTTCCTCGTTCGCACACGATCAGTCGGTCGGCGTCGTTAATACAAAAACGGTATTCGAACATATGGAATGGTTGTCGATACTCGATACGTTGTAAAAAACTATAATTGTCAGAAGACGGACGTGTAACGAAAACGAGCGACGCGTTACGATTTGAACATAGCCGAACTCGATTGCGTCAACTCGGTTGGCTCACGTTCACCACGTAGGTAATGAGAAACCGATTAATTAACGTGTCCCGTTGTGCGTAAAACGCGATCTAATCAGTCTTTTGTTCCCGTCTCGCGAATCAAGTATCAACCGGTCACGATTAAACATCGATCAAGGAGCAAACCGCGTTTCGCGCCTGTCCGATCTTTCCATATTATTGTATTGCACTCCGAGCGACGTGACGCACTGTCGTCACCACGTAATTGCGTCGCAATCCGAGTATGACGTAGTCCGCCGTTGCCCCGGAGTGAAAGATCAATGATTCCCCGAGATGCGGCTCGGCGGCCGGAACACGCGTGCCGTCCAAAACAAGCTCATTCATGAGCTCGGTCCGTCCGTCCGTGACCGGAAGCGGGCGAGAAAAAACCGGCGAGTGGCACGTAGATCCGGGGGCATGTGTCGCGGGGATCGAGCGAGCAGAAACTGACGGCTCCTCAGGATCGATCTTACTCGGCCCGGACGTTAACAACAATCCAGGTTCACGCCGCTGGGTTCGATTCAGCTGCCCGCCAACGACGACAGTCTCTGACCTTTAGCCACGGGTAGGTCGGGGGTCATTGGTATCGGTTACGTTTGTTCGAAAAATCAATGCAGCCCGCCGCGAACAGCTGGCCGACAGCTTCTTTCACCGCTGATAATTAATTTCCTCGCTCCCGGTTTTTTTCGTTGACTCTCGATGTTCATTGATTGTTGACTCCGTCGAATGGCCGGCGAACGCGACGACGACGACGGTGAAGGTTCTCCTCGCGTGCTCGCACGGGTTCAGGCGAAGCCGAACTAGCACCGGTGCACGTCCGGGAAAACCGCGTGGGTTGATATTCAACCCTGCACCGCCGCTAGCAACCGCCACCCCCTCTCTCTCTCTCTCACTCTCTCTCTCTCTCTCTCTGTATCTCTTCCTGGACTTACCTTCCCACTTCCCTCTCGCCGTGCTACGCCGACGACGTTTCAACTACCCCCGCAGTAAGTACTATTTCTCTAACCGATCATTCGATACACATGATAATAAAGCACGTAGTATGCTCCTCTTCGGCGACGGTGAATTTAATACAGCATAAATATTTCCGAGAATAGGAATTGCGTTACATTACCGTGATGAAAGATAAGGAAAGTCTTCTTCCTTTGTGAATTACACTGACTTCCATTAATATTCGGACACATTTTGAAACGGTATAAGANGTGACGCGGGGATCGAGCGAGCAGAAACTGACGGCTCCTCAGGATCGATCTTACTCGGCCCGGACGTTAACAACAATCCAGGTTCACGCCGCTGGGTTCGATTCAGCTGCCCGCCAACGACGACAGTCTCTGACCTTTAGCCACGGGTAGGTCGGGGGTCATTGGTATCGGTTACGTTTGTTCGAAAAATCAATGCAGCCCGCCGCGAACAGCTGGCCGACAGCTTCTTTCACCGCTGATAATTAATTTCCTCGCTCCCGGTTCTATGTTCGTTCGTTTTTTTCGTTGACTCTCGATGTTCATTGATTGTCGACTTCGTCGAATGGCCGGCGAACGCGACGACGACGACGACGACGGTGAAGGTTCTCCTCGCGTGCTCGCACGGGTTCAGGCGAAGCCGAACTAGCACCGGTGCACGTCCGGGAAAACCGCGTGGGTTGATATTCAACCCTGCACCGCCGCTAGCAACCGCCACCCCCTCTCTCTC
>SMSR01014732.1:18629-34681 GCA_019453355.1 Ceratina japonica | reverse complement strand
GACTCGTGATTATAATTTTCTACTAGATATAAATATCATGAGTCGAACTCGTGATCAAAATTTGATAGCAAACGTGGGTATCAGAAATCAGACTCGTGGTTGTAATCTCATGTCCAGCCAGAATGTGCAAAGTTTATTGTACGCATAAAAAACGGAGGAAAACGACTTAAGAATGGACAAGGCTCGAAGTTTCCCGAGCTAAATGGTACGGGAAGGGGTTAATGAGAAGAGATCGGCAGCTTACACGATCCCTCCTCGAAGACACGGTTACGCGCTTTACGCTTGTTAAATCTCTGGCCGCGGTATTGTTTAGTTCGTTGTACAATTACCGATTACCGGCGACAATTAAAGATTTACGACCGCTCTCGACTACGTTGTTGCCGCGCTGCACCGCGTTTTTACAATCGTTAAGGAGATCGAGTTCAGTGTGTTGTGGAGACCATTACTGGCGATTTCATTCGGAGACAAGCGCACGCGGACTGACCGACTATTCCGAACCTGAGCTTTCAAGTCGACGGTTTTCCGACGAAACCTGAACGAAAATGGGAGCATTCTAACGACGCGGTCGTAGATCGCGCGTGCGACCGACGAAACGCTGGGCGCGATTAAAGCGAACTTAAGAGTATGAAAGTTACCGGAAAATGGTAGAAGAGGAATGTTAATAAGTCCAAGTGACGTCGATGATAAGGGGGCATGTGTCGAAATGAAAAACGATTATCCAGGCGAAAGGGGGGGATGAAAGTAAATGATTGTCTTACCGTCGCTACTACATCGGGAGTCGACCTTCCTCCTTTTCAACTTGAGGTCTTGAAACAAGCTCATGTTGTCTAGCTTACACGGGCTGCTCGTAAGGGTCATAATTCCTAGAAACAAAGCGATAGAGAAAAAATTAGCCACTCGTCGCGTCAGTTGGTAGTGGGCGATGCTACAGCTAACTAGTTTCGTTGTGAGACCAACAAATGTAGAGACGGTGTACGAATATTTGTGTAATTGATGGTCGGCGATAATGCATGGGTTCGAAGAATCGTGTACAAATCGTAGCAACGTTGTTACGGTACGTCTCGGCAGCGTCTGCCACGAAATACGTCTTCATTAATCACGAAACGTCTAGTCACGTTTCTCTTTCGTTGTACAACGGTGATATATAAAACGAATCCACGCCGAAGCTTTCGCGGTGATTAAGTTTCAACGCGAGATTCATGAATAAACCGCGACTCGCGTGGCAGTTACTTTCTTGGACGTTTTCTGTGGACCGTCTTATTCTTGTAACGTGCATGGGCTACGACTGTAATCTTACACTTTACTCCTTTTCCAGAATTCATGTATTTATTCATAATTTAAGGGGACGCACTGGAAATGTATAATTATAATGTGCGATTGAAGTAGTTTTATTTGCATACAATAAAACGAAATGATAAGTTGTAATAAGGAACGATAAGAATACACGATTTAAGGGTGTAGACAAAATCCACGATTAACCCCTTGAGTGCGGATTTATTTGAGAAAATATTTGCATGTGGAACGGATATAATTTTTGGTTGCTTGGAGTAGTATGTGAAAGCAGTACGTTTTACGTAAGAATTTATTTATTTCTAAAATATTGGTGACATATGTAGTATTAAGATGTCTTCAAGTAATTAGAATTGCAAAACAAAAATAAATTGATAACAACAAAATAAAACTAAAATTACGTGCCTCAGACGTCAAATGTATCCAAGGGGTTAATTACTAGAAAATACATCTATAAAGTTTATGTAAAAATTTGAGATCGGTTCAGCCGTTTTTGAGAAATCTTGCACACCGACTTTGAAAACATAGTTTCAAGATAAACGCCTTCAAAGTTTCCGAATCATTTATGAACATTCTTGAATGTNCCGTGACTCAACAAATTCGCGGAGGCTTCTCAATCGCAGCGATCGAGTCATCTCGCTGTTGAGGGTATCGGCTATCGCAAAGAGAACGTACTGAATGTGAAAGTACGTGTACCGGACACACGCGTTCGCGTTACAACAAATACATAGTTCGCCATTAACCTCTCTTTAGCCAATAGCATACAATTGGACCGTTGTTGCATGGCAGTATCTTTGAGCGAACTGACGCGCAAAATGCTATCGATTCAACAATTCCTATCCGTCATGTAATATTAATACCATGTGCACAGTCAGCTCATGGAATCGCGATCGTTCAAGGAGAACTTCGCTACGACTTTGTTTAACGATAGCAAGAATGGACAATTACAATTTTTCCGTTTTGCACGCGATATTAAAATGAACTATTTGTAAAAAAAGAATCGGTGATGGAAAGGGTTAATAGTACGCGTCGCCCAGGGCGTCTTGATAATGATATATCGCGTCTTATCACTGTGCGCCGACTGTTTATAATTAATGGTCGGCCAAGGGGAGAGCCAGTTTCGCAGTTGTATATACTTGAGAGGAATGGTCTATGACGTGCCATGGGTCGTTTTAATAAACGATGTCGCGAACGACCGCTCGCCTATGCAACTATGCACGTTTGCATATATGATTCATTTCATTCTCTCGTGAATTTTCTATCGGAAAACTGCGTGGACACAAAGTCGCAATAACTGCGTACGCGTGCGTAACGCAGGTAACTCGTTCCAGAGATCCTGCATCTCGATCTATTTCGTTCCTTGTTTAATCTTTCGCTTTCTGGAAGTTGAAATTTACGCGCATCAGATACCGATCATTCACACCCACCGGCTGACTTACACAGTTGCGCGAAGTTTCTTACTGTCAAGCTTAAAGGCTAAGTAAATAATCGTCAGTCGTAAAATCGTGGAACAACTTTCTCTGTCGCGTCAAGTGTTCTTATAGTTCAAGTGATTTCTCTTCTCTTCGGTCGCGATTTTTTTAGCATCTTGTACGATACTCTGCGCGGACGATATTCGCACATCGTTGTGATATAGGACTTCCTTTATTTCGTTCTCGTGATTCGATGTTTACTTGTATTTAGCGACGAACGGCGACGTATTTGAATCGGTTCGAACAGAGAAAAGAACAGGAGGAAAAACGATTACAGGCGTAGTTGCGCGTTGGAGATTAGACGCGCGAAGGCGTGCAAGTGCGCCTAATCGTGTTTCGCTTGGATAAAATACCTGCCCACCGGTGCTCAAGAACGCGGCAATTTAACGCAAAATATTGATTTCTACCGTCTATCTGCCCTATTTATCGCGGAAGCGTGCTATCCGTTCGGTGTTCAACGTGATTACAAGAATTATGCGATATATCGATAATTAAGGTGCGGGTGTCCTCGCATATTTCCTATTCATAGTAAATACAATTATACAAAAATAACTGATTTCATTCCGTGCAATAAATTATGTTCCGATGAAAAAAGTGAATTAACAAAAAATGAACAAAAGGAGTATTTTAGTCAAATTTTCATCCCCTGAAAAAACCGAGTCTTTTTTCGTACTCCAAAACGAAAACAAGTAGGAGTAGCTATATGACTCTTTTTATTTCATATTCATAGTGAATACAANTACTACACAGTCAGCTCATGGAATCGCGATCGTTCAAGGAGAACTTCGCTACGANAAGTGGTCTAAGTCAAAATTTTGTAAAAAATGAGTTCATCAGTTATTTCCTTCGCATTCATAACGTGGTGTGAAACAAGTGATAGATTCATCTTTTTGTTTAATTTTGACTTAAGCCACTTTCACAATTAGGGTACAAATTATTTTCTGCAGAAGAAAGTAAATTAACAAAAACTGATTTTAATCACATTTTCACCCTTTCAGACACTTCGAGTTCTTACTATTCCATAAAAAAAACAAGTAGGAGTATCTATCTGACCCTAATCAAAAATCCTAGAAACATCATAATATCGAGAAATCATTTTCCCAATTATCAAAATCGCAATAGCCCATCGAGTTTATCAAATATTCAGATTGACATCGGAGGGGAACGACGATGCACGTTGTGAACGCTGCTTAAACTCAGCCGTATCTCACGGCACAGCCACGTGGGCGAGTGTGTGCGGTGGTTGATCGTGTGCGACGCCAGATGGCGGATACATGCACCAATACAGGGACAGAAGGAAGCGCATCCACGGCGTGCAGGGGTGCGCGTGCGCTTGCGCGTTCATACACACGCACACACGCGCGCGCGCGCGCGGATGCAGCGGGGTCCTTGCTCCCTGGCGTATGTGGGTCAGCAGTCTCACACACGATGCTATTCTTGCGTAACCAATGCATGCACACGACCGACGCCGCTGTGGCGTGCACATGCACACACAGCGAGACGGAAAGTGCAGCCAATGCACTAACCTACGGTCTCTTCTTGAGAGGCCGCCGGCGATCTTGTTGTGTACACTAACCTTCATAAGTACGTACGAACACGTCATTCCCCCGGTTCCGAAAAATCTTTACTAGTTTTTTTTCGAAATTACAGCATTTCTAATAATTAGCAAAACGCGAGACAGAAATCTCATAGCGTTAATTCCATTATTAACAAGAACGACGAATTGCTTGTTTTATTGATAGAAATATTAAGTCTCAATTAGTAAAGTCAATAAATTAGAATCAGAATTTATTAGCGATGAGAGAGAGAGAGGCGTGTAATCGGAAGATAATTCAATCAGTTGGGACGGCGCAACCTTCGTTTAATTAATTTTGACAAGGAAATCGTTTTCCTCACGTTATTTTACGATCGGCTCAGACTTGTTTACTAATGTATCGCGAACACACGATCTTCTTTGATAACCGGATCGAATACTTATGGAGGGTAGTGTACATGGATGTGTGTAAGCGCGTTCGTGCCGGGCACAAAGCCACGCAAGCTTCTCGCTATCTCGGCCAAGCTTTTTCGAGGTTCGCGCTTTACCCCGATACTCGTGGTATTTGCTTCATTAAACGCGGCGGAGTTGCGAGCGGGAGGAGAGATCGCGAAAGAGCCTTTCAGATATTGTTTTTTCTTTCTTTCTTTCTTTCCCTTTCTTCCTCTTCTCGTCACCAGTTTTCGTTGCCTGCTAGCGAGTGGTTTTTAATTGAACGTCGGACGTTCTCGATAATTGGAAAGTTGTGTAACGCGTCATTATCACGGTTTAGGTGTGTACCGAGCGGACGGGTCGGCAAATTTTATTCCAGAGATTACTCGTCCGACGAGTCGGGGGGGCCCCGTCCGAATTTCACGTGCGAAATCAATCGAGAGAGCATCGGCAATGTCAATTGTAAATTAAACGCCGAACGCTAACTAGTCTTCAGACACGCCGACACGACCGTCGCGGAGTACGCATGAAAATGACTTCTGCTAGGTCTGCCGTATATGCACGAGCACGGTTCAATAGTTACGCAACCGAATGAAAGGTTAGAGATTTTGTTTTACATAACAGGAAAGTAAAAATGCCTGCGAGCGAGCGACTACGGTTTCCGAGCGTTCGCTTACGTTTCTCCCCTACCTACCCACCTCCGTGCAACCCCGATATCGATATATTTTCTCGCGTGTCTCGTAAACAGCGTGTGTAATTATTTTCGTAAATCTATTTCCGTATGGCCGACGACGCGATAACTATCGTAACAGGAAGCAGGTTACGCGGCGTGTCGCGTGCCGGGTAAACGGAACGCCTCGATAATTAATCGAAAGCAAACAAAATCTATGCATACGTCGAGTACGGAATCACGCCAAACATTATTTCGCGGTTTCTTTCACTCAAATTTCGAACTACTTTCGGATAAAATTGCGAGTATAAATCTCCTACTATTAAATTATATCATTTTTTGCATTTATTAATCGAAATGAGAAATCTTCTTCGCTGTAAGAAAACAGAGACATCGGTTTTTTATGGAGTCCGATGATTTCTGCGTGACACGTCACGCCAAAAATTATTTCGCGGTTTCTTTCAAATGAACTACTAGACAAAATTGCAAATCGTCAGATTAAACCAGTACTATAAATCTCCTACTATTCAATTATATCATTTTTTTGCGTTCATTAATCGAAGTGAGAAATCTTCTTCAAGAAAACAGAATTCTAACAGATTTCTCGAGACATCGGTTGTTTATGGAGTCCGATGATTTCTGCGTGACACGTCACACCAAAAATTATTTCACGGTTTCTTTCAAATTTCGAACTACTGGACAAAATTGCAAATCATCAGATTAAACCAGTACTATAAATCTCCTACTATTAAGTTATATAATTTGTTGCATTCATTAATAAAAGTGAGAAATCTTGTTCAAGAGAGCAGAATTCTAACAGATTTCTCGATACACCGGTTGTATACGGAGTCCGATGATTTCTGCGTGACACGTATTTCCGTCGGGTTAGTACCATCATCTAGGAACGTAGTCGCGTAATTTCATGTACTACGGACAGAGTTTAGCGGTATAGGGGCCGGCGATGGTGAAAGTGACTCTCCCACGCCATGACATCCTAGATCTACTACACTACTCCCTACTCTAACCGCGTGTCCGACTATAGACTCTCTGTTTCTCCTGCGCCGCGCTGAGACCTCTCTTCCTTTTTCTGTCCTCGACTAGGCTGAGACTGGCGTTCGCGCGGCTCCGCGATTGGCTTTCGCTTCTCCGTCGTGCCCCGAGAAACGAATCTACTTGACAATGATAATAAGTCCCCCGGTAAAGTCATGCCCGGCTCGAGACGCGACGACACGGCCAAGAAATTTCTCCCGGTCCACGATTTAGAAGGGTAACCGTTGGAATTGATGAGTTCTCGAGCGATGAACGCGATCGAGAGTCAAAATTTTATAAACCGAACCGGAGAAAGTTTAGCCGGAGATATTGTCAACTCGCTGCTAGATCTCCAACCGATTTCAAACTAGTCGGACGAATACTCGTTTTCTCGTTTAATTCAAGACTCGAGTCAGACGAATGAACTTTGCATTTTATTCGATTCGTTCGAACACATTTATAAGTTCGTGCGCTCGGATAAAGTTAATTACAAACGAGATAAACGCATGGTAACAGCGCGGAGTTATTGTATGCAGTAAATTACGCACGCGATTAGCGCACGCAATTTTCGTTATCGCGGTGCGTTCAGATGGTTATAGAATAACTTATATAACGTGACCGGTGGTCGGCTGCGCGAGAGAAATCGAAATGTGTGAAAAGTCGAACAGCGGCGAGGCTCTCGGGCGCATTATCGCGCCGCGCGCGCTTGCTGGGTACCGTTATTCGAAAAACCTGCGACTTATCGCTTATCGAGGCGAGTCCTCGCGGATGTGAAACCCCGTTTTAACTCGCGTCCACCTTTAAATCGACTTATCGGAGGAAGTAAAACGATGCTCTCGTAACGGTATATATCCGCAAGGGAATACTAATTTTACTTTCGTACCGCTCTCTCTTTTCGCGTCGACGGACGCATCGTCGGCGAAACAATATTCGTCGTAGAGAACGATCGAAAATCGTGCATAATAAAAAAAGGGGTTTCGGCGAACTGCGCTCCTTCCGAGTGGCGCAAAAAGAGGATCCCCGATCTCGCCGCGTTTACCGAACTTTCTTTTTTGCCCGGAGAAACGGAGACCGTGGGACGGAACGAGGGGGAGAGACAAAGAGAGAGNGCATAATAAAAAAAAGGGGTTTCGGCGACGAACGGCTCGTTTCCAAGGAGTCGCGCGCTCCTTCCGAGTGGCGCAAAAAGAGGATCCCCGATCTCGCCGCGTTTACCGAACTTTCTTTTTTGCCCGGAGAAACGGAGACCGTGGGACGGAACGAGGGGGAGAGACAAAGAGAGAGGAACGCGAGAAACTCCGCTTCCTCGAGTGTATCGCGTTATCTCCGACAGGCTGAATCGCTCGCGGGACCGAGGAAATGGTATTATCTGGGCAAGAGAGTTGTTCGCGCGCTCGTGTTAACGACAATAGGTCGCCCGGTAACGTTCCTCGTTACAGGAACGAGGAAATCTGTTTGCAGTTGATCACGAACCAATCTAACTTCTATAGATCGGCGCTGAACTCTTCGATCTCATTAATACACTGGCATAGAAGACGGCCGAGTATCTCCTTGATCAACGGAGCTTCAATATACATATTTACGTACGTAATAATCTCGTCGAGAGGCAGACATTTCCTAAAAACCGATTCGACGATTCGAATTCTTCTTGTCACTCGTTTGACAATAGAAATCCTTTTCGAAGATCTCGAACGACGAGTCGAGCATCCGTCAAATAAGATCGCGGTTTTACGTGACGCGCACGAGAGAGCGAAAAACGAGGTAGGGGAGAAGAGAGAGAAAGAAAGAGAGAGAGAGAGAGGGAAAGAGGAAGCGACGAGGCAGAGGGACAGGAATCGTGTCTCTCGGATGGTCGTGAGTCGGGCAGCCAGTGAGAACGGCCAGTGAGAGTTCGGTACGTTGAACCTCCGCAGTGAAAGTTTCTATTATACCACTGGCCTTACCTTACTTTCCTACGGCAAGCTCTGCCGTGTTGTGTCATAAGTCGACGGAGCCGCTCGTGGAAACGACGAAATCCGTTCACTCTGTCACTGCTCATCACTTTCAGCCAGACTTTCTTGCATGTGCGCGACGAACGTAGTTACACCGGGGACTAATGATAGTTTTCTATAGGGCATTGTCGGAGTCGCCGGAAGCGACCCGCCTGATTTACTTTAAAGCGAATAACGCGGTTTCGCAAGAAACAAGGAAGTCTGGCCGAACGTCGATCGAGTCCTCGATCGTTGAAATAGAGACCTGCCTCTCTCGTACGACTAATTTTACTCCTAAAATATTCCGCTTTCTTGCTTGGTCCAAGTTTTTTTTATTTTACGCATGACATTGGCATTGGATCATAATTTCACGGCGCGAATAAAATTAGCATTGNCACCTAAAAAATTCCGCTTTCTTGCTTGGTCCAAGTTTTTTTTTATTTTACGCACGACATTGGCATTGGATCATAATTTCACGGCGCGAATAAAATTAGCATTGATAAGTAGAATCCGATGTGCCACTTAAATCTGTCGACTAGATAAAGTTTATTTATAACGACGTTGTTCATTGGCCGTGACCAACTGTTTCGTCGCGCGGATCAAACGATTTCGTCGGATCAGCGCATAATTGGTTTTGCAACACGAACGTTTATGCAGGTATGCCCGGCGTGTGTCGAAACAGCAGGAAGCCCGAGCAAATATTCCCGTAGACGTAAAAATCCTGATGGCTCGGTGCAAAGTAACGCGCGTGAACTTCACCCGCGTTACGAAACGAACGAGCGCAAACGGCGAGGTTCCCCACCGATAGAACTGTCGCAATTTGGAGCAAAAGTCCACGTTGTTGCGAAGCCCCCACGTTGTTACTGTTCCAGGTTTCTAGCCTTTGCGCAACTGACAGCGTCTGAAACCTGGTGTTCCTTCAAAATTTCGCTCGACGACTTCGCACTTTCGATCGACCAAACGTTCTTCCGACGATTCCTCAAATTTTACAATTACGATCCGGTCGTATAGCAGTTTGTATGTTACGCGATGATCGATTCGTTTTTCGACTCGTATAGTCGAACAATTTTTATTCCATTTGCTCGACGATACTCGTCGTTGGTACTCGTGATCGCGTCGCAACTGCGATTTGCAATTAGCGAAGCGTGCAATTGTGAAATCGCGTTGCGGTGTTATTGACCGGGAGGACGTTGACAATCTGGTCTTGCGCTTTGCAAACCGATTCCACGGATCTCCCACCGAAAAACAGTAATAAAATTACAGTCGAGTCTGCGTGTAAACAATTTATAAGAGGTTGCAAATCTTTGGCCACATTGTAACTTAGGAGTCTTTATCGATTAATCGAGACATTGTCCGTGAATATCGAATTGAATCAGTGGTATCCACGGTGTGTGGGCATCAGAAAGGGTTAAAAATATTCGACGGACTTCGAATCTTCTAACGACTTGGACGCGGCCAACGTGATTTGATGCGATCAAGTTAAAATAAGATTCCTACCTATGTGACGACCTTNTTCACCCGCGTTACGAAACGAACGAGCGCAAACGGCGAGGTTCCCCACCGATAGAACTGTCGCAATTTGGAGCAAAAGTCCACGTTGTTGCGAAGCCCCCACGTTGTTACTGTTCCAGGTTTCTAGCCTTTGCGCAACTGACAGCGTCTGAAACCTGGTGTTCCTTCAAAATTTCGCCCGACGATCTTCGTATTTTCGATCGACCAAACGTTCTTCCGACGATTCTTCAAATTTTACAATTACGATCCGGTCGTATAGCAGTTGACCGTTTGTATGTTACGCGATGATCGATTCGTTTTTTAACTCGTCGAACAATTTTTATTCCATTTGCTCGACGATACTCGTCGTTGGTACTCGTGATCGCGTCGCAACTGCGATTTGCAATTAGCGAAGCGTGCAATTGTGAAATCGCGTTGCGGTGTTATTGACCGGGAGGACGTTGACAATCTGGTCTTGCGCTTTGCAAACCGATTCCGCGGATCTCCCTCCGAAAAACAGTAATAAAATTACAGTCGAGTCTGCGTTTAAACAATTTATAAGAGGTTGCAAATCTTTGGCCACATTGTAACTTAGGTGTTTTATCGATTAATCGAGACATTGTCCGTGAATATCGAATTGAATCAGTGGTACCCACGGTGTGTGGGCATCAGAAAGGGTTAAAAATATTCAACGGACTTCGAATCTTCTAACGACTTGGACGCGGCCAACGTGATTTGATGCGATCAAGTTAAAATAAGATTCCTACCTATGTGACGACCTTGTAGAACACTCATCTTCGCGCACATGGTATGTCACAGTTGAGGGGAAAACTTCCGATCGGTATCGCAATATCCAAACCTCTTCCACGCTTCGTCACGATATCAATCGATCCTCGATCGTTCCACAACGTTCCATCGGGTCAAACGTACGTCACAGTTCCCCGCGTTCAACCACATTCTTCACGATTGAAAACGAGCCGTTTAATCGGGCCTCGGCCATAAATCGGGACTCCGGCGACACCGCACGATTCATCGCTGCAGCTTTCTTTTACGCTTAATAGAAAATTTTAACACAGTTCACTTTCACGATCGTCCAACGGATCCGCGGCGGCGACGGTTTTCATTCGAAATCGAGATCTCACTGCGCGGCTCATAATGACGGGTCTCGTATTTAAAATGATTTTGGCACGAGTCACTTTCACGAGTGTTCATCGGATTTGCGGTGCACGATGCGACGTGGACGGCCGGAAGGCGGCGGCACGCAAACAGCGAGCAGGGAGCGCGGAGGAGCCGAAGTGAACGCCTCGCGCAGCCCAAAGTTTTTGGGGCATTCGGTTGTGCGGGCCACGCGAGCCACCGGAGGAGTCCGTGGATCCACGCTGGTTTGGATGGTAGCGGTGGTGGTGGTGGTGGCACCAGTGACCTCGATACCAGCCGAGGCCCTCCAATCCAAACGTGCAATGCCAAAAACTCGACGCGTGTACACGCGGGGACTTTCACTCTCCTCAAAGTTAACCGTGATACCCGGCCCGGGTTCGCCGGGGAATCGTGAGATCGCGAGATCGCCAGAATCGGGATCAAAATTCGTGCTTAATGTATGTACGTTTCGAGATTATCGTATTGATTATGTTATGACAGCGCTCTTTCGTTGCAGAAGATGCGAACAAACTAAATATAATTAAGTATTATATAATTAAGGAGGTTCATCTGGTACGTAGCAAGTGAAATGCAAGTTATAGAAAAGGGGAGCTTGATTTGACTAGCATACATGTTAATAACGGAGGTTATCTACTCTAAAGATGCAGATTTCGTTTGTTGTGTTTATGTATTTCTCGATTCATAGTCACCCAATTTACCTAAATTTGCAATTAAAGTATTTGTTAAATATTTCTCTTTAATATGACATAAGTTTCATTCAAAACTGTCTGTCAATACCTAATAAATTAGCGATAGAAGTATGGGAAATCATTCTTTTCCATATGACTACATGTAAAATTGTCAAAAATATTTATATTAATATCTCATCATTAAGGTATCCAAATGACTTAAAAATTTTTTTTAGGTATCCTGCTATACTGTTATAGACTATCCAATTGTTTTTTGAAGATCTATCTGTTAATTCCTTAACCGGATGAACCTCCTTAAATGTTTCTCTTTAATGTGACGTAAGTTTCATTCAAAACTGTCTGTCAACACCTAATAAATTAGCGATAGAAGTCTGGGAAATCACTCTTTTTCATATAACTACATGTAAAATTGTAAAAAATATTTATATTAATATCTCATCATTAAGCTATCCAAATGACTTCAAAATTTTTTTCAGGTATCCTGCTATACTGTTATAGACTATCCAATTTTGTTTTGGAGATCTATCTGTTAATTCCTTAACCGGATGAACCTCCTTAAAACATATGATTTGCTGCACTATTGTTTCTTCAATTACTATATTATATTACTGTAATACTAATTCTCACACTGACGAAGAAATGTATAAACTAATGGAATATTTGCATTAACGAGATATTATATCATCGTCTGTTTAACATTTTCAAGAATTGTGACCGGTCCTTGAAACGACGAATTCAATGTTCTTGGAATATAAAAAATCGTCGAAATCTTCTTGAGAACTTTCACTGGAGGCTCGACGGTCGACCGAAACGAAGGGGAACGCGAAGTCCGAAAAGAAGCCCGATTAGAGATTGAGAAAAGAAAGCTCGATCGGGTCTGTCAACCGAGCCAGGGAAAATGTAATTAGTTCCCCTTCTCGCGATTTCATCGGGTCGTGAAAAATCTGGCGCCGGTTACGATACCTATCTATCGACGCGGAAGAGCAAAATCGCCGATTAACCACGTTTGCGCGCACGCGCGCGCGTTATATAAGCGTTCTCGCGTGTATATGTGTGCGTGCGTGCTCGTAACGAGGGAAAAAAATCGAGCCCCAAATAAAGAACGGAGGAGTATACGAAGCGCGGCATTCATCTCGCGCGTCTACCTTTTCTTCTTGTTGCGATTTCACTTTCGATCGGGCCGGGACGAGGCGCACGATGAGAGCGGGTCTCGATAATGAATACGTGCGACCGATCCCGCTTTGTCGCACGCATCTTCGGCTCCAGGATGAAAGATCTCGCGTGTACGCGTTCGAATATACGCGGCTGTATAAGAAACTCGTAACGGCTGTTCGGTGTTTCACTCGTAACCGATAAGAAAGCAGTAATGAAAGTGTCTGGGATGAAAATTTCTATGCCGGTCTCGTTCCTTCTCCTCCGCCGGTCCTTCTTTCTTCTTCAGCGCGTGTATTCGTCGAAAGTAAAAGTAGCGAGGGGACCTTGCGGTGGGACGCCGTCATCGCGTGTACATGACATCGAATCCTCCTTCTGCGTCTTCCTTCCCTCGCTGCCCCTCGCCCGCTCGGCGCCCGCGCACTTTTCGGATACCGGTTTTCGGCCCGCGACGATACCATCTTACAGGAAGATCGAAACCGGTGAAAACTGTGTCCTTCGCGGAACAGGGTTACATTACGTCACGCGTCACACGTTACCGCTGTCCGCCTTTCGCTGCACTCAGCCGCGAAAACGTTTGCTAGCCGCGTACGCGTTACGCATTTCTTGTACCCGACGCAACTCCCTCTCCATCCCTTCAGTGACTATTGAGTTTGCTACGTTTTGACTGGATTTCGCACACCTGAACAAATAAGACTGAAAGGTGCGACGGCCACGCCGAGAAAACGTACGCACTCTTTACCAAACAAAGTTCAATTCATAAAATCTGATCAATGAACGTTTTAATGGGAGCACATACATACTTGTCTATCGACGCTTTTTTCTAGTTTCACGTACGAACGCACCCGATACGTGTAATCGAAGCCGGCGGGAGAATCGATCGACGCGGGTCGAAAGTATTTTTCGATGAACGTTCGCCGGTACCCGCGAATTAATCGGCGCACCGCAGGCCGTGACGTAACACCGGGTGAATGATGAACTTTTACATTTTAACCGCACGCGTATAGTAAGTTCACGCGTAGGAATGTCGGCTACGTAAACCGGCTCGCAACGATCGCGAAGTGCGTAGAGGAATTTAAATTTCATACAATATTGCAGTAGACTTTGCACCGAGTGAACGGCAGGCATGCTTGATACCGATATTGATCTCGCCTCTGTGATACCTTTTTTTGAGCGAAACAGATTGGGTTTTTCAATATCCCTTACCGATCGTCGTCGTATTCTGCTTATCGGCACGTTTTCAGAATTAATCACGAAGCTACTAGATTTTCTCGGAAATAAATGATTTCTCTCATATGTGCTCATAATTATGTGGTGTTATATATATTTCTTGTTCCGAGATATTTAATAGAATATAATGTTGAAATAACGATCACTATCTAACGGTTCGTTTTCGACAATATCGTGAAAATTACATTGAATTAGTTGAAAGTAATAATAGTAATACTACGGTGTGAAATAACTAATAATAATAATACGATGTAAAATAATTAATAATAATAATACTCCGGTGTGACATAACTAATGATAATACTATAAATTATTTACGGACATACGTCCATTGTAACATACAATAAATAATCCAAGTAACAAAAATAAACTAACTAATAGTAAACTAGAAGTAACAAAAATAAACTAACTAACAGTAAACTAGAAGTAACAATAACAAACTACTTTGTTTTTTAATGTTGACTTGGATCAGTCTCATAATTATGGGCAAATATAGTCCGAAAAGTCAAAGTCTAGACGGACGAGAACAGACATTGAAATAATAGATATGAAAAGTTGGATAGTACTATCTTTACTTGTCTACTTCCGAGAGAGATCAATATCCGTTTAACCGAAGCCAGGATTGTACCTCGTATGCATAAGATTTTTCAAGTAATTGGTCGGTTGAAAAATAATTTATAAATAGTGTCTGGGCATCTGTCATTTAAACCTCAACTGTCACGTCGCTTGGCACTGATTTCGATTTTATATATGGACGCCAAACATAGTTTCCGCATTGTTTCGGCATAATGTCCGAGGTGCTGAATTACATTTCTGTGATCAAGGCGGTGAATTAAAAAACGGACTCAATTTCCTCATTTTAGTACACGTTCAAACTGAGATTCTCTTAAAGGGTTGTACGCAGTTAAAAGGCCGAAAAACTGAGGTTTCACAAGAATTTTTTGTGGAGAGACTTTTTAATTTATCATTATCAAATTTTGTACACATGTTGCACTAGTCTTTGACTATATTGTGAATTTTTTTGGTGTAAAAATAATGAAAATTGAAGCCGGTACAGCCAATCTCCGGGAGCATGTTAAAAAGAACCTTCTGCGGTGCGGTTAAGTGCTTTTCATTGCTAATAATCGATTGATTCAGAATGATTTCACGAAGCAATCTTTTGACACAAAATGCGAAAAGCGCGATCGCGCTGCTTGGGACTCAAACGGTTGATCGCGAAGAATCGCGATGCTTCTAAAAAAAATTATTAGTAGCTACAGAAGTTTCACTGATTAAGTACGTCGATCAATTTCTAAATAAAAAGACTTGATCGCAAAAGCGCTCTCTCTTAACTCTTAGCTAGAAACTGAAGCTTAAAAGTGCTCGGAACTGTTTTGACGATCGGTTATTCGTTTTGCCTAAGTCTCAACTGTCACGTCGCTTGGCACTGATTTCGATTTTATATATGGACGCGAAACATAGTTTCCGCATTGTTTCGGCATAATGTCCGAGGTGCTGAATTACATTTCTGTGATCAAGACGGTGAATTAAAAAACGGACTCAATTTCCTCATTTTACTACACGTCAAAACTGAGATTCTCTTAAAGGGTTGTACGCAGTTAAAAGGCCGAAAAACTGAGGTTTCAGAAGAATTTTTTGTGGAGAGACTTTTTAATTTATCATTATCAAATTTTGTACACATGTTGCACTAGTCTTTGACTATATTGTGAATTTTTTTGGTGTAAAAATAATGAAAATTGAAGCCGGTACAGCCAATCTCCGGGAGCATGTTAAAAAGAACCTTCTGCGGTGCGGTTAAGTGCTTTTCATTGCTAATAATCGATTGATTCAGAATGATTTCACGAAGCAATCTTTTGACACAAAATGCGAAAAGCGCGATCGCGCTGCTTGGGACTCAAACGGTTGATCGCGAAGAATCGCGATGCTTCTAAAAAA
>SMSR01014732.1:0-18484 GCA_019453355.1 Ceratina japonica | reverse complement strand
AAACTATTATAGAAAAGCTGATTAATTGATCATTTAGTAATCCATACATTGATTTTCTTTCTACGTTTTTATCTGTGATTTGTACGAAATATTTTTAGTATTAAATAGTCGAAAATAGGTTGAAGAGATCGCATTATACGTATATGTATGAATAGAAGTTTAGCACGTTCTTCGTTTCGTTTGTTTCTCTCGACAGACTTTATTCCTTCGAAGAGGGTCGGGTAATATCGGGCGTTCGGTCACGTTTCTCGCTGACACTTGGCGCCATAATTGCCACAACTTGGCAGAACCGTACGCAAACAAAGGCGGTCAGTTTCGGTAAATAATTTTCGATAACGCGTAACCAGTTCGCTTCTCGTTTCCCTGTCCGGAGGCTGTTTGCCAAATATCAATTCTAACAATGTCCTTCTTATATTTAGATCGAAAGGGTCCGCCCCTTGTATTCAAAAATAATTTTTCATTCTTTATCAAATCAATTTTAATCGTTTCTAATAGTTATTCGTTATCTCTTACTATTTTGTTTATAATTTATCTATAATATCTTGCGGCTCCTTTTTCTTTTTCTTTCGTTGCTTAACTGAATGATTTTATGCATTTTCTTTTGTTTTTTTACTATTTGTCTATATTTTTATTTTTGTTACTTGATTACTTGTCCGTAAATAAAGTATTATATATTATATTATATTATAAAAGTGTTTTTCAGACTCATTACTCAGAAGATCTCAAATACTTGACATAAAATTACAAATGTATCCAATTATTAGAGACGGCGACACGCTTTTGTAAACACTGATTCATTATCTAACGGAGAATAATATTTTCTTTCTCGTATTTATTGTAGAAATCTCTTCGGGGAATAAACATCTCGTCTCGGAGCGATATTTCTTATTCAGACTCGTTGTAGTCATCCGAAGGCATTAGACGCGGTTCATTAAAAGCCTGTTGTCTAATTAACTATGATACAGAGTCCGTGATCTTGATGGAATTTCCTCCGCGATCGGAGACGATCCATCTCGCTCGATGAATCGCGTTATGTCAGTCGGGACGACAACTTCTCGCGAGATCCAACAAGTTGGAATGGCCATAAGGCCAGTCGGCGGCCATGAGAATCGACCTCAGTGAACGATCGCTGCCAGACTGAAATTCCACTTTGGCCAGCGAATAGAAACTAATTTTTTCGCTGCTCTTTTCGCAATCGTCGCAACTTTTTCAACTAGTTCGAATCTAAATCATTTTATTACAAACACCCAAGTCTAATTGTAAACTATATTATCTAAATCAAATGATTCATCGCGAATACTTTGGGTATTTAATTGAATACCGCCGCGCTTTGTTAAACAATCTCTCCTATAAGTTCGCAGCTCCGTTCTATCGCGATCAGTCGTAATCTACAGGAAACGAAAGGGTTCGTAATTACGTTCGCACGGACCATTAGATCGTTGCCACCCCCTTGCGCGTAGCCGCGTGCAGTGTCATGCACCTTTCGAGAACGCGCTTCCTCCCGTCGAACGGCGTTATTCGCATTCGAATACCGGTACTCGGTGACTGCACGTGTCAGGGTCAAATGACATCATCCGAGCACAAGGATCTTCGCGATGCTGCGGCGACGTTTCTGTCGTCGTAATTTATCCCGGCGAGCGTTCATGCCGCCGTTGAACAAGTATCTAACCACGGAATCCTCTTTAACCGATCGCCGTCTCCGCAAACGACGTTACAACCGCTTTTGTTNTGGCGCCATAATTGCCACAACTTGGCAGAACCGTACGCAAACAAAGGCGGTCAGTTTCGGTAAATAATTTTCGATAACGCGTAACCAGTTCGCTTCTCGTTTCCCTGTCCGGAGGCTGTTTGCCAAATATCAATTCTAACAATGTCCTTCTTATATTTAGATCGAAAGGGTCCGCCCCTTGTATTCAAAAATAATTTTTCATTCTTTATCAAATCAATTTTAATCGTTTCTAATAGTTATTCGTTATCTCTTACTATTTTGTTTATAATTTATCTATAATATCTTGCGGCTCCTTTTTCTTTTTCTTTCGTTGCTTAACTGAATGATTTTATGCATTTTCTTTTGTTTTTTTACTATTTGTCTATATTTTTATTTTTGTTACTTGATTACTTGTCCGTAAATAAAGTATTATATATTATATTATATTATAAAAGTGTTTTTCAGACTCATTACTCAGAAGATCTCAAATACTTGACATAAAATTACAAATGTATCCAATTATTAGAGACGGCGACACGCTTTTGTAAACACTGATTCATTATCTAACGGAGAATAATATTTTCTTTCTCGTATTTATTGTAGAAATCTCTTCGGGGAATAAACATCTCGTCTCGGAGCGATATTTCTTATTCAGACTCGTTGTAGTCATCCGAAGGCATTAGACGCGGTTCATTAAAAGCCTGTTGTCTAATTAACTATGATACAGAGTCCGTGATCTTGATGGAATTTCCTCCGCGATCGGAGACGATCCATCTCGCTCGATGAATCGCGTTATGTCAGTCGGGACGACAACTTCTCGCGAGATCCAACAAGTTGGAATGGCCATAAGGCCAGTCGGCGGCCATGAGAATCGACCTCAGTGAACGATCGCTGCCAGACTGAAATTCCACTTTGGCCAGCGAATAGAAACTAATTTTTTCGCTGCTCTTTTCGCAATCGTCGCAACTTTTTCAACTAGTTCGAATCTAAATCATTTTATTACAAACACCCAAGTCTAATTGTAAACTATATTATCTAAATCAAATGATTCATCGCGAATACTTTGGGTATTTAATTGAATACCGCCGCGCTTTGTTAAACAATCTCTCCTATAAGTTCGCAGCTCCGTTCTATCGCGATCAGTCGTAATCTACAGGAAACGAAAGGGTTCGTAATTACGTTCGCACGGACCATTAGATCGTTGCCACCCCCTTGCGCGTAGCCGCGTGCAGTGTCATGCACCTTTCGAGAACGCGCTTCCTCCCGTCGAACGGCGTTATTCGCATTCGAATACCGGTACTCGGTGACTGCACGTGTCAGGGTCAAATGACATCATCCGAGCACAAGGATCTTCGCGATGCTGCGGCGACGTTTCTGTCGTCGTAATTTATCCCGGCGAGCGTTCATGCCGCCGTTGAACAAGTATCTAACCACGGAATCCTCTTTAACCGATCGCCGTCTCCGCAAACGACGTTACAACCGCTTTTGTTCACGTCTCATTCTTGTTCGTCATCACGAATATTCTTCGCTGATACTCTTTTCTCATTGTGCGTGTGAACGCAACCATTTGTCGTTCAAGAATCGTACGGTATTTGCATTGCGTTGTGAAACGTAGATGAAAAACAAGATGTTGTTATAGAACTTCAACTTTCCTCAACGATAGAATGAAAATCTAATGAATTTACTCGATGTAATTATCACTTGATCCGAGGAACTTTATTTCACGTATTTTAAAATGTGTCTCATTCTTCGCAAATACTCTTTTCTCATTGTGCGTGTGAACGCAACCATTCGCCCACATTTGTTGTCCAAGAATCGTACGGTATTTGCATTGCGTTGTGAAACGTAGATGAAAAACAAGATGTTGTTATAGAACTTGAACTTTCCTCAACGATAGAATGAAAATTTAATGAATTTACTCGATGTAATTATCACTTGATCCTCGGAACTTTATTTCGCGCATTTTAAAATGTGTCTCATTCTTCGCAGATTCTCTTTTCCCATTCGCCCGTTTGTCGTCCAAGAATCGTACAGTATTTGCATCGCGTTGTGAAACGTAGATGAAAAACAAGATGTTGTTATAGAACTTTAACTTTTCTCAACGACAGAATGAAGATTTAATGAATTTACTCGATGTAATTATCACTTGATCCTCGGAACTTCATTTCGCGCATTTTAAAATGTGTCTCATTCTTCGCAGATTCTCTTTTCCCATTCGCCCGTTTGTCATCCAAGAATCGTACAGTATTTGCATCGCGTTGTGAAACGTAGACGAACAACCATAAAATATTATTGTTATAGAATTGGCTTCAACTTTTTGCAACAATTTAATAAAAAGTGGATTTACTCGATTGTCACTTGATCCTCGGAACTTTATTTCACGCATTCGAAAATATGTCTCACTTGACTGTCGGAGATACGATTAAAAATTCGCGAACGACACCACCGACACACAATTCGCGTTAGAAACACACATCGACACACCCGCGCGTATACTTGTTTCATTCTAAACGATGCACCGAGCCACCAAACCGTGTTTGAAGCAGTCCGCTTAACCCGGTCGCTATTTTCGTCCCTACGTCATGTCAGATCGCATTATAAAGTCTTTAGTTCTAATCCGTCGCAGCAGTAGCGGCACGCAGCGAGACTCACAGTCCTGTTGCATTCGTTAATGAATCACAATAAGGTCGACCGCTCGTTAAGTCGTTTTTCTTCCATGTGCAAAAGTGCGCGCGCGGCGTATCACCATCGTATCGCCGAACGGATGTATTATTCAGAACATATACAGATATATGTACGTACGTATGTATGTAGAAACGCTGCGTACATACATACGTCGTTTCCCTCTGATGGCGCGCCGATCCCGATTCCGGCCCGTCGATCGTTACGAATTTTTCTCGCGAAACGCGAAGCCGGTGAAACGCGGCGACAAATCGGTTCGCCTTCGAGCGCGGTTTCTCGGATCACCTAGATGATGAAACACGGCCGCTGTTCTTCGTAAGCCCATTTTTCCGCAAAACCCGCGTGCGCGCGCGAACGCTTATATTAGCGTGTCCACGCTATTCGAGAACGACACGTAATTTTCACGAGGCTAATCTCCCTGGTCGTCTCGTCAAACGCGTTCCGTTAAACTTCCGTCGCGATACTGAAACGATGCTTCCGGCCGCGGAATGCGACGGCGGCGACGTGAAACCGCGCGAAATCGCGCCGAAACAGCATCCGAGATGCGGCGAAACGCGTATTGGAGTTGGTGGTTGGTAATGCCGCGATTACTGGCCGGTATATTTAGTTTGCGATTGGCATAGGTCGCGACGAGTCTGCTACTTGTTATCTATTTTCTACACACGTGGCCTCTATAGGAGGCTGAGATCTAGCCGGTTATAATCGGTGCCAGCGCGGTATAATAGAGGCTTTGGTGACTTTCGGCGTAAGGTTTCCCGCTGCGCCTCTGGCCGATAAGTAAACGACGGATGTTTACGCAAAACGGCGCACCGGAGAATACGCAATTAAAGGAATACGCAATTCGAGTTAGGTAATACAAGTGTTCAGGTATTTTTCAAATCTTCAAAAGGTGTGAAAACGAGAAGTTCCTGGAAGAATGTCTATTAAACAAAAATATCGATAGTGTTAGGTATATAAGAATATGTATAATTAATTAATCAGATAATTTCAAATATTAATAGTATAAAACATAGCGATTTTATTTATTTGTCACTAGAGGTTCGTATAAATAATCAATCTATTAATTCAAGACTAAATTAATAATAACCTCATCCCTGATTGCTACAGCGGAATAAAAAAATGTTGCTTATAAATGAGCATTAAAATAATGTCATTAAATATAGGGTAAATTATAGCACGTTCGGGTGCACCGCTTAAAAATTACACTTCAAACGCACGGCCCGGAGTTTGTCAATTATTGATTAACGAAGCAGAGAGGANGCCGGTATATTTAGTTTGCGATTGGCATAGGTCGCGACGAGTCTGCTACTTGTTATCTATTTTCTACACACGTGGCCTCTATAGGAGGCTGAGATCTAGCCGGTTATAATCGGTGCCAGCGCGGTATAATAGAGGCTTTGGTGACTTTCGGCGTAAGGTTTCTCGCTGCGCCTCTGGCCGATAAGTAAACGACGGATGTTTACGCAAAACGACGCACCGGAGAATACGCAATTAAAGGAATACGCAATTCGAGTTAGGTAATACAAGTGTTCAGGTATTTTTCAAATCTTCAAAAGGTGTAAAAACGACAAGTTCCTGGAAGAATGTCTATTAAACAAAAATATCGATAGTGTTAGGTATATAAGAATATGTATAATTAATTAATCAGATAATTTCAAATGTTAATAGTATAAAAGATAGCGATTTTATTTATTTGTCACTAGAGGTTCGTATAAATAATCAATCTATTAATTCAAGACTAAATTAATAATAACCTAATCCCTGATTGCTACAGCGCAATAAAAAAACGTTGCTTATAAATGAGCATTAAAATAATGTCATTAAATATAGGGTAAATTATAGCACGTTCGGGTGCACCGCTTAAAAATTACACTTCAAACGCACGTCCCGGAGTTTGTCAATTATTGATTAACGAAGCAGAGAGGAAGAGAGAGAGAGAGAGAGAGAGAAGGGGAGATTGATTTTTAAATTTAGTTTAAGAAAAGCGATCGTTAACACGTAGGAAGAAAAGGTCATGGCACGGTCTGAAAAGTACGGATGAATAATTGGTGGCGTGGCCGTGGTTCGTAGTACGCATGATTCGATTCGACTAGAGTGGAGCAGGCAGGCAGGCAGGCAGGCAGGCCGGGTGCACGTAACGTCGTCGTTGCATTCGTGCGGACGTTTGTGTGCCCCGACCTATCTCAAGCTCACCGTCATTGGGAGACGGCTCGCGGCGAGGAGGTTGGACTAGGTTAGGGACATCACCAGCTACTGCGCTCATCCGCCAGAATAACTTCAACCAGGGTTGCACAACTCTAGTTCCCGCCATGTGCCGCGTGCTCCTTCATTCGCCGGTGTCTTCGCCACTAGAATATAACCGGGTATTCCCTAAACAACGAGTACAAAAAGAGCGGAAACGTTTATTTAAATAATCAGATTTCCGATCTTTTTTTAACTCAATCATTACGTTATATTAATCGAGCTTCTCGTGTTCGAAACGAACGATTGGAATAAAAGACGAGACCGTTAGTTCATTTTTTAGTATTCTGCCAGATTTATAATCACGTTGCGGCGCTTATATAAGCTCTGATTACTTATGAGCACGGTTTTGCGACCTTGTGTTAACGGATGGGAAATAGCGCAACCTGGGTGAATAATGTTGCAATTAACATCGAGCGCAACAAACGTGTTAGCGAAAATGTTTACGTTCTGGACTAGTTGTATTAAGAAAAAACGACGTTTACCTTTAACAATTTATCAAGCGGCGATACCGCGACGGGAACATTATCTGCTGCCGTCTTCTACCGATAGGCTAACTTCCCGCATTTCATTTGTACGCGTTGGACTTTGTTAACTTTGGCTTCGCGACGCGCGGATTACAAAGACGAGCGAAACGGGGCAAATTGGGTTTCGCTCGGTGGCCGCGAATTTCGATCGGAAGCGGCGCATCCTCCGTCAACGAATTCCGTTCCGTCGGAATTGAAGGAGCACGGAAAACCGGCATGATTACGCAACGGTGTCGAAGATGGGTTATTAAATACTAATCTATCAAAGGCCAGTGTATCTCGCACTTGTTCACACGTGACGCAATCGGAATGGTTGCTTCGGTTTTTTCTGTAATTAAAAGGAAAGGTCTGAACACGGCGTTCTTGAACTACTAATAAGAGACCCGTCCGTACGTTTAAAACGTGTACCTTACACGCCGTGCACTCGCGCCTAACAATTGTACGACGTAGTCGCGATCGTATACGCCGCGACACGTATCGGCTATGGTCTCTCACGTATTTATAGATTACAGAGAAATCGGACTGCCCTACTGTGAACGAGCGATCGTGCAAATTGATCTACGATGATCCTGAGAATAGATAGCAGCCAATTAAACAGAAACAATAGCCGAAGGCAACCCGAAGGCGACGCTCACTCGTGAATCAATGAAATCGATCGTTAACGTTTGATTTTATACTATTATTTATCCCCTTTCTTTGTTCCCCGACGTGACAGTCGCGGCAGGAAGGAATTTGTCAAAAATTCAACTCGTTTCACTTTTTCGACGAATGAATTTGTACTTCGGCGCGATAAATCGCGGATTGAATATTGCATGGAATATGAGAATCTTCCTACTTTTATTTCTCTCCTCGAGGTTCCTAGAACTCGGTAAAAAAATTATTTTCGAGTCCTTTAACACGCTTGTATCAACGTCCAGTGGAGACGAGCCTTCGAAATCGCGTTTCCTGATCCGGGATCGGTGTTCAAAGAAAGAGAACCTTCGCTTATGGTTACGTGTGTTTGCTTAACGAATTCACACGAATTTCGTGGAGCAGGAAGCCAGGCATATGTCACCTGTCGAACGACCTAGACCTTTCGACTCGCGTGAAAANTAAAAAACTAGTAGTGCCATCTTCGTCCCCACTCGAAACACTAAAGGACACGCGTCAGTTTTTTTTTTTTTAAATCGCCTGTTTTCGAGATTTTTTANACCTGTATACTATGATTTGTATTCATCAACGAACATCGTTATCCTTTCCTTCCTGCTCGCTCTCCAACAGCCACACGCAAACGCATTGTCAATTAGTCTACGGAGAAAGTGACGCGCTATAAAACGCTTAACATATAACAGTTCATCTGGTTACACGAGTTCAACGATCATTTTCTAACTAAATAGTTTAACGCGCTATGCGACATCGTAGAAAAATCGGAATCGCTGCTTTGATTGTCGAAATATTTGTCCACGAATTTACAGTGCCTAGCTCTGTGCATAATATACAGGGTGTCCCGGATTTTAATGGACAAACTTTCTCGCATTATGTACTTTGGGTATTATTGCCCGTATTTTATTATGAATAAATAAATAAATAAAACTTAGGGAGCACGTGCGAAAATAATGTACGAATATGTATGTACCATGTATGGGCCTACAATAATCCATATNACCTGTATACTATGATTTGTATTCATCAACGAACATCGTTATCCTTTCCTCCCTGCTCGCTCTCCAACAGCCACACGCAAACGCATTGTCAATTAGTCTACGGAGAAAGTGACGCGCTATAAAACGCTTAACATATAACAGTTGATCTGGTTACACGAGTTCAATGATCATTTTCTAACTAAATAGTTTAACGTGCTATGCGACATCGTAGAAAAATCGGAATCGCTGCTTTGATTGTCGAAATATTTGTTGAACGTCCACGAATTTACAGTGCCTAGCTCTGTGCATAATATACAGGGTGTCCCGGATTTTAATGGACAAACTTTCTCGCATTATGTACTTTGGGTATTATGGCCCGTATTTTATTATGAATAAATAAATAAATAAAACTTAGTATGTACCATGTATGGGCCTACAATAATCCATACTCCACGCGACAAAGAAACTTTCAAAACGACTTTTGGTGTAATGTTTGGTTGGATGTGTTATTGGCCCTTTCTTCCTGTCTGAGAGATTGAATGGACTGCATTCTCATAGATTCTTGTCGATTTACTCTGTATAAAATAAAAAATCGATGTCAAGCTTGTATTCGCGCCCAAAGACGAAATTCATCATCGATTCGAACTTTATTAGCTTGTAACTTTGTAACAAACCGTTTCTAAGAAAAATTCAACCAACATTTTCTTCTCATTTTCGAATGCATGTCCTCCAAGTTTGTCCATTAAAATCCGGGATACCCTGTATGATATAATACTTTACGGAGAGAAGCTTTATAGGAATTGTATTAAGGACGTGAGGCACTGAATTGTTAACTTACATCTTTTTCCGTTTAATACATCCAAAACATGAAAAGGGGGTCGGCAGAGGTTGCGAAGTCTTCCCAGAAAACCGGTCGTCAGGACCCCGCGTTTTCCTCAAGCAAGGTCGCCGACGTGAAAATGATCGATCAAGGGTGGTCGACAGGTTCGTCGTATCACTCGAACGTTCGTATATCACTGGCTGCGCGCACCCACACGTAAATATTATCTATATACATATACGTACGTGCAACATATGATGCACATAGAGACGCACATACACGAAGTACACAGGGTCACCGGGGGTGGGTCGTCGTCACTCTCTCCTCTCTTTAATTCGTCTAGTCGAAAGTTCGGGTCGCGCGGTGACCAACGCGTTTCCGGCGTCTCGTCCGTTTTCTTAAGTATTTACACGTGCACTTGTTCCTCATTTGTCCTGAGCTCCTCCGCGAGACAGTCGAGTTCGTCCCACTAGCAGAAAATAAAAGTTCACGGGGTCAAATCGAACGGACGCAGCGACGACTTCCGTTCGAGTTTCTCATAAACGATCGAAATCCATTGATATTAATGCGAGCGGTTCGCACGCGTCGCGGGAAATGCGTACAAAGTGGCAGTATGATAAGTGAAATACGACGCGGGGAGATCTTCTCTCCCGGTATCGATCGGCGTTTAAGTAGAAGAAAATCGGACCGCGGTTACACCGAAAAGGACGACGGGTGCAAAGACACACGACCCAGTTGCACGTGCGAGCCCGCGTTCGAAACTGGGTTATCCTTTGTCCTAGCAGAAAACGCTCGCTAGTAGTACGTCCCCGTCTTTCCGGTTCCTCCGCGTCGCGACCAATAACGGTCCGTTCATCCTATTTGTTTCCTTCGTTTGCCACGCAAAAGTCCCTTTTGTACCTTTGACACAACCGAAACGACGTGTAGCAGTTGTATACTCCCGTGTGCGCGCGGCTGAACGTGTAGAGCGCGGCCAGCTTTTTACTCTTTTCTCCGCGTCACACAGTGCGCCGTCGTTTTTTCAGCCTTATTTTTGATTGTTTCGCCGTCGTCTGAATGCGACGCTGACCTATATATCCGGCGCGGGCGATCGAGTAAAAAAATATGATCACACGCGAGGGAGATTAATTGAACACGTTGATTAAAAATAGCGGGTGCCGACTATCGATTTTGGATGTTTCCAATCATCGGCTATCGATCTCCTCGTACGTTTAGCGCTCGGGTATCGTCCGACGCGTCAAACTGGCCCGGCGATCGAATAAGGTTTATCGATCGTTTCGGGCGCAGGTTTAATAGTCCAGGGGATTCGGGAGAGCGCCCGCGTTTCCCCGTCAAATGCGCCGAACGGAGACAATCTAATAACACAGCAATAAAACCGATAACGTTGCTCGTTCCTCCCGTGCCTCCTCTTCATCTATCCGTCGGTATCACTACGTTCCGTCGAACGCCGTCTTTCGAAACGTCCCGCGGCTCGCTTTGCGCGGCGGCGTCCGTCCGCTAGACTGGCAGCTAGAAAAAAGGTTCTCGGCCAGGTTCACTCGTCGAGCTGTCATAGTCGACGACGCATAGTCGGTTCCTCGTCCGGCGGCGACCGTTTTCGAAAATAGCTGAGCGGTGCCTCTGTTATCCGGCCGCTACGAACGGGTAAACCAAATTCCCGGCAGAGTTCGTTACACTTTCGATTGACGCGGCCGCGTTATTTACCAGCGTGCGTGGACGCGCGCCGATTTCCGGGCGTGGTGCTGCGGCTCCTCTCTCGTTCTATCATTATCGTCGACTCCTTATCTGTCTATCGTCTACTACTACGCACGTTGCACCACGTTCGTTCGGTTTTTCACGGAGGAAACGCTAGTCGACGACGACGACGACGGCGACGCGACGCGTATGCCCCGGTCAGCCGTGCGTGTGTGTGTGGACCAAAATGGCAGCCATGTAGCGGGTATTACGTAACGATGCTCGCTGCTTTTTTCCTTCCGTTCCATTCGTTAGCGACCCGTTTCGCAGGAAGCGGCGCGCGATAATTTCGAAGCCCGGTCTAGCTCGTCCTCCTCCTCCTCCTCCTCCTCTTCCTCCTCCTCCCGCTGGCAGAGCGCGAAAATCTAGATCTCGCGGCAACTTCGCGTCGCTAAGTTATTACGCAGAACGACGACGATTCGATGGGAGCGTGTTCCTAATCAATCGCATGGTGCGACGCCGATCCAACTGGCTGATACCGGGACGACCGACGGTCCCATGACATTCGACGGAACGGATTCGTACGTCTCTCCGAGCGGTATCGATCGGCAGTTTCAAGTTCCGATTTACGGATCGTTAGAAATAATGCACGAGTAGGAGCCGGTGGTGGCTGTACCAAATTTGGCTGACCCCGTCACGTGACTTCGCTTCTGGCAGTGTGCGATTCCTGATCGCGAGCGGACGAATCGTATAATCTCTCGTTCTCTCTCTCTCTATCTTCGATCCTCGCGGAGAGACCGGAGCTGGCAGTGTAAACGAAACGAAAACGAGATGTCGATCGATCACGATCCTTTCCACAGTCTTGAAGGGTCGCGCCTTTCAAACGGCTGTTGCGAGTTCCCCGGGGCGCATGCTCCGTGAACGCGATAGAAAACGTACTTAGTATGTATATGCGTAGGATGACGGTGACTTTGGCCGTGGACGTCGAACAACAGCGCGTCTGATTTAAGCGATATATAGAATAAAACAACTAATAAAATCACAGTAATAGAGTAAGATGGCGATTACACTTAGTCGCTTATTGGCAGTGGTGCTTGGTTTGTCGAGATCAGACGAACTTCGAGGAGGGTTCATCAGTCGTCGAGGGAACGGTTCCGCTCTTTTCTTTCGTGTCACTCGCGAGGAAACGGTGCGTCGCCGGAGGAGCTTCGGAGCTTCGGCCAGTTTCGCGTTTGAAATTCGTCGAAAGACGATTATTCCGCGACAGAGAGCTACGTAGAACAGAGAGAGAGAAAGGGACAGAACGACGGTGTTGAATATTCTCGGTTGATGGCACTTCCGGTATCGCGAGCCCGTACACTTTCTCCTGACCGCCGCGTCAGGCGAATATCGTTTCCCTGCTTAGAACCTCTTCTAGGACTCGTTCGGTGTCCACGTCTTCTTCTTTGAACCGGGAGATTTCGTACTGGAATCCGCGCGGAGAACAGGTCCAGCGGACGAGGGTCAGCTGTCAGTTTCGGTGGACGCGGTTCAGGGCGATAGAGGAATCCTCGGATCGATTTAGCTTCGTAGGTCGACATCCGACGGTGACAATTCTAGAACACGGAACGCGACGTTTCGTCGGTCGATCGTCGGCGTTCGAGTTGACCGCGATCGCGGCCAGTCGTCGTCGTCGTCGTCGGCGGCGGCGGGTTCGCGGTCGTGCGAGGAACACGGAGCAGCAGGTTGTCGTAGGTCGTAGGACGGCGAGTTTCGCTGGTTCGCGGTGGCACTTCCGGTCGGCGGGGCACGTGGCTCCGTAGCGTGTTAAGGTAAGGACGGGGCGAGATTTCGCGCGGGACACTTCCTGTTTGCGGCAGAACGTCCATCACTGTCACCATCACATCCACCACCATCGGCACCACCTCCACCGTCGCGCGTTCCTCCTTCGATTTGTACTCGTACCGTTGTACTCTCGCGTGGCCGGGACGCGTGTGTGCGCGCGTTGCTCGCTGCGTGCATGTACGCGTGTCCCTATTATACGAGATCGTGGTCGTACGTGCGCGGGCGGCCGTGTGCGTCGCGCGTGTGTGCACACGTGTGCACGTGCGTGTGTACGCGGACGTGTTTCTCTCTCGTCTCGTCGTAGGAAAGGTGTGTAAACCGAGTGTCGAGCTGAGTTGGCTTCGACAAAGTAGGGCGACGACTGGGACAGCGGCCACGGGCACCAGCGCTCACCGACGAGGAACCCGTGCGCCGTGCGGTGGAGGAACTGTGGAAGTGGAAGAGAGAACCCTCCTCGTAAAACGGCAGCGTTGCTGTACTATACGTTCTCCAGTAGGGGAACCTCTAACACCGCGCTCTGCAACAAGCCTCTCTGCTCTAGTCGATCGGTTAGCGTTACGCACGCCGCTCTCGCGGAAAAACTCTATCTGCATGATATCTAGCCCGCCTTAGCCACTCCACTCCACGCTGCCAACGAGATCGAGACCCGCGTCCGTGTGTCCGCGCCGTCGTCTCATCGCCGTTCGCCCCGTTTAGTCTCGCCTCGAGCGCTACCGATCTTATTCCGGCTCCGACCTCCGCTAACGTCGTCCACGCGACGACGCTTCTATTCGTTCGTTTCCCTTTTCATCGCGGGACGTGTACCTAGTCGGACTTTCTTCAGATTTCTAACGCCTAACGTGCCGCGAATATCCCCACCGATTTTCGACGTACAAATACGTTTAACGAAACGAACGAAGAAACTAATCGCTCGAGCTTTCAGTGATTTGCCTATTGATCACGATTTTTTCTATAAACGTTTCGTCGTGACGTTGGGAACACTATGTTCCTGTGTGTAATTTCATTGCTTGGGGGTTAATGCGAGACGTGTGCGTCGATTAGCATGAATACGCTTAGAATTAAGTGACCGAGGCGCTCATTGTCCCGGTTATAAATGAAAACGCGTTACGTAACGGACTACGTATTTATCGATAAAAGTACATTGTCCTTTTGGTCGCCGGCTGGCCGCGGTCTACCGGTCGAAATTTTGCCCGGCTCGTATGCTTCTATGGCGCGGACGCGCTATCTCGATCGAAACGCCAATTTCGATTGCCAAACATGTTCCGTTTCACGCGATCGCGTGACACGCGTGTTGAGAAATAATTTTACTGTAAACCGAGGCGATGCGGAGCTGTTATCTATTTAAGCCTAGTAGAATATCTGCATCCGCCGTAGAACGCGTTCTCTAGCTTCGCGGCAAATCTCGCTTTGAGATATTGTTTGCGAATTAAATCTCTTTACGATTCGAGTGCGTTCGCGATTATTAGGTCAGATTTCAATTTATTAATGATGGCAACGTTTTGAATTGAAACCATTTCTTTTTTTAATACTGGTCCTTTTAATACTAGATCTATCAAATTAGTCAAAATTACTGGTTTGAAATGAAGAAATGGGTGTATGAAAACAGTCGGTAGTTCTAGTGTTAATTACAGGAATCGATTATTGTTTGCGAATTAGATCTTTTTATAATTCGAGTGCGTTCGCGATTATTAGGTCAGATTTCAATTTATTATTGATGGCAACGTTTTGAATTGAAACCATTTCTTTTTGGAATAAGGTCCTTTTAATACTAGAACTATCGAGTTAGTCAAAATTACTGGTTTGAAATGAAGAAATGGATGTATGAAAACAGTCGGTAGTTCCAGTGTTAATTACAGGAATTGATTATTGTTTGCGAATTAGATCTTTTTATAATTCGAGTGCGTTCGCGATTATTAGGTCAGATTTCAATTTATTATTGATGGTAATGGTTTGAATTGAAACCATTTCTTTTTGGAATAAGGTCCTTTTAATACTAGAACTATCAAGTTAGTCAAAATTACTGGTTTGAAATGAAGAAATGGATGTATGAAAACAGTCGGTAGTTCTAGTGTTAATTACAGGAATCGATTATTGTTTGCGAATTAGATCTTTTTATAATTCGAGTGCGTTCGCGATTATTAGGTCAGATTTCAATTTATTAATGATGGCAACGTTTTCAATTGAAACCATTTCTTTTTGGAATAAGGTCCTTTTAATACCAGAACTATCAAACCAGTGAAAATTACTGGGTTGAAATGAAGAAATGGATCTATAAAAAAAGTCGGCAGTTCTAGTGTTAATTACAGGAATCGATTATTGTTTGCGAATTAGATCTTTTTATAATTCGAGTGCGTTCGGGATTATTAGAAGAGATTTCAATTTATTATCCACTGATGGGAGCGTTTTGAATTGAAATCATTGTTCTTTTAGAATAAGCTCCTTTTAACACAAGAATGACAACAAGTCAAGATGACTTTTCAATGCAGAAATGCATGTATAAAAAAATGTAAGTTCTAGTGTTAATTACAATTCTTCATTATACGAAGAAGAAAATAATTTGATGAATTGTTGGTGGTCCAAACAGCGGGATAAGCGAGCACGAGGGAAACGATTCCCGGAGAAGCGTGCATATACATATATGTATATAGAATGAAAAGAGAAAGCAGCGAGGCATAAACTGTTTGCCTACAAGAATTGACTGGCTACAGTAGTACATATAGCACACGAAAAAGAATAACATTCTTGTTACTCTTTTACGGTCTAGGCCACGATGTTCGATAACCGAAAAACTTTCACCTTCCGAACCAACGAGCTACACTCGCAGAGACCATGACCAAGGATCCCACAGCTGCGACACAGCTCTCTTGATCTTGATCCCTCGATCGGGCTTACATAAAAACCTGTCGAAAAGTACGTCGCCAGAAAATACCACAAAAATATTACCAAATTTTAGACAATTTATTTGTCAAAAGAAATAAACACTGTCTATTTGAATCGCAGATAAGAGGCACCGGAAATTGAAAATCTCTTCTACTTCTTACTTTTGCTTTGCATCGAGGCGTTTCGAAAGCAGAGAAAAAGTTGTAACGTTCCAAAATCAATTGTAAGGAAATATCGTTGTCGTGAGGACGTTTCCACGGGACGGGAGTACATGGAATCGCAGCAGGAAGAATAGTTTAGTAAAAAGGAACAGCACGAGTGGGAGATCGTTCAGGTCGAAGGCCAACCGGAGCGCGCTCCTTGGAGCACCGTACGTCACAAGGATCCTCCACGTCGTCGCGTCGTTGCCCTGACCTCAAAACTAGCCGACTCTCGCTATCGCCGCTACAATTACGATCTCGCTGTACACTGGCTAGAACTAGAACTTCTAAACGACGCCGACCGGCTATATCTAATTGCCTCTCGCGTATCGCGAACAAAAATTCTTCAGAACTGAATCATTAGCCTCCCCGACGAATATCTCTTCAGGTTTAGGAATCTCCTGATTCTACCAAGGATTTCGAACCAGGAACATCCGACGTAAATCGTTTATGGGTGGAAGTCGACGAACAATGCGAATGATATCCTGCCGATCGTTTCGCTGAATCGCGCTGGCCACGTCGAACGATTCCCGCGACCGACGACGCGCCGTTCCAGTCGATTCAGGGCCCGCGAACGCTGAACGCGATCCTGTCCCCGTGATTTCTGTTCCCGTGGATATTTAAGAGCAGAAAAGACGGGGACGCGGGGGACGTAAACGGCAAACAGATTCGCGGCACGGCGAGGACGGCGCGCGGTGGTCGGTAATCGGCCGCGGTTAATGACCTTTCAGCGTGCAATTGTTCGTAACGAGCGGCTTTCGTCTCATCAGGGTTGAGACTCGGCTCTCGTCGTTTCAGCCGGCATATTCGGGTCAACTATTGTTTGCCGCGGTATTAAGCGACCGCTTCACCAACGAACAATCTATTTCCGGTGACGAATAGTCGGATTCCCCGCTGTACGCTTCGCTCTCTCTATCCGCTCCTACCGACTCCTCTACGGAGCTGCGGATTCCTTCGTTCCACGCAGGAACTGTGTCACTCCGCTGTTCCAATATCGGGCCGTGTGTCGGTTCCCCGGGAGAGAGAGCAAAAATTACACTCTCCCTCGGGCTCCTAACGAATTTCTTTTCATCCCGTCGCTCGTCTCGTGGGTTAGAAATCAATCTACTCGACTCTTATCTCTTTTCTTCTTTAATTTTAAATGGCCAAGAGTCGTGCGTCTTGACATGAAATGAATTCATTTCTTCTTCTGCTGGCCAGACATTTATGGAAGTTGAACTTTATGCTTTTAATTCAAACTGATTTTTTTAATAAACAAAGTAATCTGTATGTGAGTCGTCTGAATCTTTACCTCAGCTCTTGATAATGATTTGACGATGACCATCTAAAATATCTTGCTTGTTTGTTACGATAGAAAAAAAACGTTAAAGGGTTATTATTTATTACATTATTAAATTAACAAATATTATAACCGGCAAAAAAATTTGTTCAAGGTTATATTTTTTGAGATTTCAAGGTCATCGAAGTTTTTTTTAAATGGAATGATATATTTTTATTGGTGACTTCGAACAGAAAATTTTCTTCTGATATTTTTTCTATCATACAAAATAAGCGATATGTTTAAGATCAGGTCAAGTTAGGTAAAATACCTGATATAATTCGTCTATAGCAGTTTCGATTATCTCTTCCTCATTTTCACTATCGAAACCGACTAAAAATCTCCTTCCCTTTCACAAATTTTTTCTCAGAAAACAAACAATAAACAACGAAGTAAATATTAAAAAATACGTATATTTGAAGGAAAGTCGCGAACTTTAAAAGCGGTGCAATTACCTTGTATGTAGAAAATTCTAATCGGAATTTTAGAAACGGTCGTCTGACCGGTCGTCGCGGTACGTTCAGTGTTAATCAATCGCAAATTGGATATTTTTCGTGATCGATTTTTCTATTTAGTTCTACTCTTTGTTTTTCGTTTTCTACCTGCGAGGAAGTTCAGATAATGCGACGCATAATTATGTATACAAGTTATTGCTCATTCACGATGATAAGTGCGTTTAACGAGGAATTTTTTTAGCAATAATCGTTCCAGTCGTGCCTTCCGGCCGTGAGCCAAGAATTAGCAAAGATTCTTAACTTATTATTATAGAATACAATCGTAAGGAATATGTAGAGATATTTCTATATAAAAGATGCATTCTAAGTATGAAAGGCGTTACATATACAGAGTGTCTCAGTTTTCTATGCAGTTTTTTGCAAAATATTCGAGAACTATTGACGCTAGCGAAAAATGTTTCATACAGAAGTTATGCACCTTTTGGCGTAGAACGTGATTCTGAAATAAAAAATATGGGTTTATGATAAAAAAA
>SMSR01014731.1:0-16448 GCA_019453355.1 Ceratina japonica | reverse complement strand
AGCATTGAACAAGCTGCGTTCAGTATTCTAAATGTCAAGTATCCCTATAGAAAATTAAATAACGAGTACAAGGTTAACAAACGCTTTTCAGTTCGTTATAATATAATTATAGCTAGTAATTAAAACAGATATTTCAATAACGTGGGAAGTGCATTTCCTGTACTTACAGGACTGTTTTAAACTTGTTTTAGCTGTACAATCGCTGCAAAAAGGTGTATCTAAATGCATTTCTAAATATAGTGCGTTCTCTCATTTTGTTATATGTTACTCGTGTTAAAAGGAATATTTTAGCTGCAATAGAATAATATAATTATTGAAGTCTGATTACTATTTTCTCTTGATTTTAACATTATGTGATGAAAACCTTTGCTTTTACTATTACTGTATTTCATTTTCAATTGCTTTACTGTTAAGATATTCTAAATGCGTAAATCAATCGTAAATTTTGTAATAATATTTCTCTTGTTATGTTACAAGTATTTATTATAATTATTTAAATATGTCTCTAATAAATAAATTAATATATAAGAGAGAATAAATAAGTAAATTTTTTAACAATATTTCTCTTGTTACATTCTGAGTATTTATTATAATTAATGAAATACGTTTCTAGTATAATTAGTTATTACTGCAGAAAATCCTGACACTATTATCTCTTCAATTTTTTTTTTCAATGGAATGTAATTTCATGAAAATGCATGTTAAGGTCTGAGTGTAAAGTCTTATTATTTCAACTTACAACCAGTCAACCTTAACACAGGTTTATACTGACTGACAACGAGTCTCGTCTTCTGACAGAGCTAAAATAACTATAATCTGAGAAATAAGTCTATTAGTTTCTTTGAACCGGTTCTGTTCCTCTCGCGTATTGTGTAAATCTTTTGTTCCTAATTAAATAAGAAGCTTTTTTTGTCAGTTCTATTTGACTTAAAAAAACTTTCGTCACTATTTATGAAAAATACAATGAGCAAAATATATATCATTTGTTACGTACAAAAGAAATTCCTATATAGGTTTTGAGCTAGTAAGTCTGAGTAAATTGAGTCAGTAAGTATTCCTATCAGGATTTAAGCCAGTAAACAGTCGTACTAATTTCCTCATTGATCGATGCTTCATATAACAGATAAATTCCACACTGTCATTACATTACAATTAATTTGATGACCAAATAAAATATCAAGAATAAAAACCGTATTATTATATTTAAAATACAAAAGAAATTCCTGTTTAGTGGTTTTGAATGAATAAGTCTGAATAATTTGAGTTGGTAAGTATTCCAATCAGGATTTAAGTCCGTAAACTTCCTCATTGATCGATCAATGCTGCATATAACAGATAACTCCTACTATGTCATTAGATTACAACTGATTTATAATTATCATAAATCTGCCTGATGGCCGGTAAAAGTCCGTTACACAATGTTGCGTAAATCATAATTCAGCAATAAATCGGCGCGCGGTCGTTATTTAATTTAGCGCGATGAATAGGCAATTGTGCGCGGCATAAACAGGCGTCGTTTATCCGAGGAAACGGAATTAAATGTTAGAGAGAAGAAAAAATAAGCATCAGTCACCGGTTCGACTGGCGAGCGGGTTGGCAAAGGCGTTAAAGGGTCTTGTGAAACGTCGTCGGTTTCTGCTTAATTCCCGCCGGTGAATTCACCGCGCGATCGCACGGCTGACGATCGTGGGCACAGAATGAATATTCTACTATCACGCGCCTCACTTCCCTGTTTCACTGTACCCTTCGCCCGATCAGGAACCCGTCGCACGTCCCATCAGCCTTTTGTTATTCACGCGACTCTACACCCGAGCGTCCCTTTTTAGCTACCCAATGCCTGCTGAACTATACCCGNCAGGATTTAAGTCCGTAAACTTCCTCATTGATCGATCAATGCTGCATATAACAGATAACTCCTACTATGTCATTAGATTACAACTGATTTATAATTATCATAAATCTGCCTGATGGCCGGTAAAAGTCCGTTACACAATGTTGCGTAAATCATAATTCAGCAATAAATCGGCGCGCGGTCGTTATTTAATTTAGCGCGATGAATAGGCAATTGTGCGCGGCATAAACAGGCGTCGTTTATCCGAGGAAACGGAATTAAATGTTAGAGAGAAGAAAAAATAAGCATCAGTCACCGGTTCGACTGGCGAGCGGGTTGGCAAAGGCGTTAAAGGGTCTTGTGAAACGTCGTCGGTTTCTGCTTAATTCCCGCCGGTGAATTCACCGCGCGATCGCACGGCTGACGATCGTGGGCACAGAATGAATATTCTACTATCACGCGCCTCACTTCCCTGTTTCACTGTACCCTTCGCCCGATCAGGAACCCGTCGCACGTCCCATCAGCCTTTTGTTATTCACGCGACTCTACACCCGAGCGTCCCTTTTTAGCTACCCAATGCCTGCTGAACTATACCCGCCGACGCGCTCCTCTCGTCTCCTCCTCGTTCTCCTTGTTCCTACCGCGCATCGGAATAAGACGTTCGCAGGGACGAGCTTTTCGTCGCCTTCAATCGTCTTCCCGTGATTCTTTCTCGGTTTCTGGGTACCTTCTCACCCGTGACTTGAATTTTTTTTACCGTTTTCATGCGCTGCGTTACTGAAATTATGAACTCCGTGAAAGGTCTCCCCTTCAGGAATAGAATTTATGAAGACATAATGCGAGTTCCTTGGATTAGATTAATCTAACTGCGTAGTTCTTATTGTCCGAACGACTCTTAAATACGATTAGATTAATATTCGGAGTTCAAAGTCCGTGAAATTAATTAAACTGTGAAATTCCAGTCGTTATCGACTTCCTATAGTACGGCTGATAAAATCATTATTAAAAATGAAACGTCTGAAATTTGGCCCATCCAATAAACGGACAGCTGAGCTTTGAAGATAATTAACGTGTCGTTATATAACGAGGCGACGATCGGGAAAGGATTATAACGATCTGTTCGTGCTCGTTCGATTACGACGGGTTCGCCGTGTTCGGACGGCGATCGCCATGTTCGGCGGTTCTCGCGATCGTCCACCGACGATAGGAGGTGCCGTGATATGCATAGCGATACGTTTTTGGAACGTGCTGCGCTTCGCGAGGCTCTGATCAGTGGGGGTACAGGGAAATTGTGCGCGTCTCTGGAATATTTATATCGCGTACCTTTTCGCAATCGGCTACTCACAAGACATGTTGGGACAGTTAATATTATAACAATATGATATACAGGCTCTTTCTACAAAATACAATATTCGTGCAAACTAAATCATTTCAAGGTCAATGTAGAAAATCAAATCTAAATTGGAATCTTTGTTTCAGTTTAAACATAATATGCATTCCTGTTTTCATATTTTGTGTCTCCTTGGATGTTCAATAAAATTTTATATATATTTTCAATATACATGTATCATTTTTATATACTGTCTCTTTGGATATAGCATAAAATTTTATATATATTTTTAATATACATGTACCATTTTCATATACTGTCTCTTTGGATATAGCATAAAATTTTATATATATTTTTAATATACATGTACCATTTTCATATACTGTCTCTTTGGATATTGCATAAAATTTTATATATATTTTCAATACACATGTATCAGTTTTCTATATAATTATTCCTATACATATATTATATCATTTATTTATAAATGCATAAAAACTGCAGTCTACCTATGACCTACAATTATAATCGAAGAACTGATTAAAAAAAACTACCTATTTTATAAATTACAATTATTTTATATGAAAATGCACGATCAGTACTGTCTAAGGCAAGAGTTATTATAAACCTGTGTTAAAATTGTGGTTTTTTCTATGTAAAGGCGATCACGTGGAATCTAATGGGTAATTGGTTGAGCGTTAGGTTCCCACCCTTCGGTGGCAGATAACGAGACAGTTATCAAATTTTCTACCTTGAGTTTGTACAAGTATGTTTTATCTCGGTTGGCTATCAGGAACCAGAGGCTCATCATGGGTGCAGGTACGTTTTCGTTAGAGAGGTCAATAGCGTTATCGGCCTAGCTCAAGAATTTCCATGTAGACTTCTTCTACAACGTTCTTCAGGAGTTCAAGTTCAAACGAGGCAGATTATAATATATTTTAAGAAAGTGCATACTGTCACGTTCAACTGGTTATTAATAAACTGTAATCTAATTTATATGAACATAATCTAATCTCATTTCATTTTTTAATAATAATAATTATAACAGATAGGTATTTTGCTAGATTTATTTAAATTTCGCTTAACTGTTATTTATATTATCTCGTATGCTCTGTAAATGAATATAATGGATTACAAAGCCAGAAAGTTCATGCGGTTTTTGTGGTGCCGCTTCATTTCAGGCATTAACCGCACGAACTTTCTGGCTAACTCAATAATTCGCACGGTCGCCCACTGTTCAAGCTGTTTCGCGACTGTCTCTTATCAGCCGTGGTTCTTTCGCCTACACGTTATAATCTGTTCCTATTATGAAGTGCTGTTAGATAGCTTTGAATAGCTCGTATTACTTGTTCGTTGGTAATTGTACGTAACATGAATGAAGTGACATAGATACGTGAAATGATGAAATGTAAGATTGTAAACATTTGCTCTCTGATTCATCGCGAAGCATCAATTAACTGTGACTGAACTCTTCATTCTATCAATACAGAAGCCAGGAGTTTATTAGAGATATTTCCTATAACAACGCACTTTCCTAGTGTGTACTTCTACCTAAATCCTTGAATAGATCCTGGAAATTAAAAGTAATAATTTCTACCACGGTGTCAAAAGACACATACTACAATTTTTTGCTTGAAATTATTATTATTAATTTAATAGTTTTTCCACCATTAAATCTTTTATTTTTCTATATTGATTGTTCAATTAATTAATTAAGTCGAGGAAAAACGATTGAACTATTCGATAATAAAATTCTGCGAAAATTTCAAAAGATGTCTTCTGACGCTTGGTAGAATTAGTATTAATAATATATATACAGGGTGGTCCACGCAACTTGCACTAATAACTTCCAAATTATGCGTTGCACAGAAAAGTTTTGTATACAGTTGCATGGTTTGAAGGTCTAAAAAAAAAAGTATTGACCTTCATTAGTCCTGTCAAAAATCACCCATGTTTATAAACATTGTCACGTAAACATCCACCTGTCCTGCGGATATCTAAGATAATTGTGAAATTACGCGAAGAAAATGTTCAGGAAATAAAGTGCAATAACTCGTTAATTATTAGTTTTAAGACTAATGAAGGTCAATACTTTTTTACTCAGAATTTGACATTCTCCCCCATCCTTTGGTCCAAAAATCATAGCATTCCATTTAAAAAGACAAAGTCGACCATAAAATCTCCGACACGCCTCCACCTGTAAAAAAACTACATATACCACATAATGCACCCCTTCAAACCATGCAACTTCTGTATACAAAACTTTTCTGTGCAACGCATAATTTAGAAGTTATAGGTGTGCAAATTGCGTGGACCACCCTGTATATGACCTCTCTTATATTTATGGGTATACATATTTATATAATAAGATATGTATTAGATCGAATATAATATTAATTAAGACAAATATATTAATACACCAGAAATGAATTTTAATAAAATAAGAATATGCAACTAACCACTGTGGCGGAGAGTCACGAACGTCGCAGTTGTGACCAGTACAAAGATCGGTAAGCCAACATTGCAAACATCTCCAACATAAACTAATGTCTTCTACTAATTTACAATGCAAATAGTTTAACTAATAAGCAAGAATTTTCAACAAAAGTCCTTTCTTTAAGCTTGCATGTACTTATATTGTATTTGCAGAAGGCATAAAAAGTGTTAACTATTTATGAAACTATACAAAATGTCACGTTATGGGTATTTTTTATTACAATGTACGAATGAAGAAAGAAACATGTATTTTCTGAAGTTTTCGTTCTGCGCAAAAGTACGAAAAGAAATAATATTCATCGATTGACAGCGAATTTAAAATTTAAAAATACATGGAATTCATAATTAAACAAAAAATAAAGAAGAAACTATTCTTAAACATATGTTGGCTGTACAATCCCTGCCAAAAGTGACGCAAATACGAAATATTGAACTTTATATGCTTCATACCCACAAAAAAAATACAAATGATTATATTTATAACGTAATATACTAAAATTAAGAGAATTTGAATGGTTTTAACTCTTACAAATATCTTTTTTGTTTTATTATTCGCATAATATTATTCTGTCATTTGAAGCTTTTGGATATGCATTCCACAAGCTTTCAATCCGAAATAATAAAAGTTATTAATTTTGTATGGCTGTTTGAACTAAAAATAGTAACTAATCAGTACTTTCATGCTCCAAAGGTTGAAAATATTTTGAGTATTTTATTAATATCTTCTATAATAAACCAACCAGAGAATTAATTTTGGAATGCATTCGTTTATAAGATATTTGTTAGAGGTTGTACAAAATTTCAAGATCTCAATGTTTTTTATACGTTCTTCTTTAGATATAACACGCTGTAGAGGTTGTAACATACGAATCGCAATAAACATACGTATTCAATAATAAGTTGTAAAAATTCATGAATCTTCCTAAAATTTTTGCATACGTTTTCATACTAATGAAACACATACTTGATACATACTGATAAATTTGGGAAAAGTTAGTATTAATATTATTCACAACCTATGGAACCTTAAATGCGATTTGAATTATCGAAAAAACAAGAGTTCGTAGTTTTTCAAATCTGTTACTCGAGAATCTGAGGCACAGCTTCGAGAGTACGGAAGTATCTTTTTGCACCGAACACAATCCACTCGGCGAGGTTACCCGAAAAGTTACGCGGTATATGGCGCCTCATGGGCCCCATTCAGGGAAGTGGCTTTGTGACCCGGTCCCCTTTCTCCTGTCACCCGAAACATCTGCTCCGCTGGGAGCATCAGAAACATTTTTTTTTAATTGCACAGCCTCCGAGGAACAGTGCGCGCTTTATATTCCCGCGTACCCCGACGGAAAAAATACAAATCACTTCGTTAACCGACGAAAATTTATATTCTTCTCGGCCTCATTAACAAACTCGAGAAACGCACAAAAACCGCGCTTTTTCCTATACCACTTCGATTATAGTACTCTTTTATGGTAGCCGCGTACCACCGCAAAAATTAAAGGACCTAAAGAAATTAATTACTTTGCACGCGACATGAGAAAATGAGATTTTATTCTCCATTATTTGTGAAATTGTGTAATATAGACAGACTTCTCTAGTACATAGTCCACAATTTTTACATTTATTAGATAATTATCAGGATAGTGTGGGTTTTATTCATTCATACTAAAAACACATGGGAGAAAGTTACATATATAACACTGTTCCTCGATCATTTGTGAAATTGTGTAATATACAAACATTTAAATGTAAATATTTCAATAATTTCTAAATTAGGGTTTACATTCTGGGGGACATTAGGCTCTCCCTGATCTCTACATAATGGTTTATACTGCCATTCGTTTAACCATAAAATTATTTACTTGTCAACGAGTTTGGAAGTTTTTTTCATGTTTTTATTATTTTGCATAGCTAATTACAAGATTTCTTGCTATTGGGAGCCAGGCTCATTCCCTTTCAACATTTTGTAACACTATTACATTTATCAAATAGTTATCAGGAAATTAAATTTATTAATTTATAGTAGAAACACGTGAAAGAAGTTGCACTGCTTAAGTAATGAAAGTTTCTACTCAAATCACACCATAAATGTTAATCAAATAATTAGTAGTCCGGATTTTATTCATTTATAGAAAGCTCGAGTGTGTAAAAAAAAAATATGAGAAGGCTGCAGGTACAATACTGCTTAAATGATGAAACTTTCTACTCAAATCACAGCACAAACGTTTCGTATCACATAAAAAATTCACGTATCACTAATTCCATCTGACAGTAAGGAAATGAACGTTCGCATTGAGTTAATAGGAACGCATGTATCATTCAGATCCTCGTTAGATTAGTCAATCGACGTTCGACAAAGTACAAGACAGCCGGGGAGTCACTATTCGACTTTTTATTAAGCCGTTCTATTCAGTCTACGATTTGTTCCGATGCGTTAATCCCCGTCGAGACGTTTTATTCAGCGGGCATATTGCTCGCTTCTTGCGACCAGTCACCCGATAAGAAAGTATCAAGTGGTCTGGGAAAAAGGCTGGGAGTGCCGTTAAATTAAGCCACACTTTTCCGCCGCTCTTCCGAGTCCACGAACACGCTTACCTAACTGTAACTTTGAATAGTCGATGCGACCCGCTGACTAGTTACCGCTTCTTTAATGCAACCAGTTGCGCGTAAACGATTAACGTATCTGTCGAACCGCGGGTCGTACCGTCGGGCTACTTTATGGTCGTACTACTGATTTTATTATGAGATATTAACGTGTAAATCCTACGCTTATAGCTCCTTTAATGAGCATTTCATGCCTCCGCGATGGAAGCTGTTGCGTTTCGCAATATCAAAACAGGAAACAAAATCCGATTTGAAATATTTTATAAAATTACAGGATGCAATAATTTTCAGATTTGAAACGAACGATTTTTTTTTTTAAGGAGATCTACTCACCACTGAAAAGTTCTAATCAACGTGCCCCCTGATTTTCACCGCACTATATAATTTCACTCGCGAGTCACTCATGTCCTTCCTCGCAGGACAGGCACGCACGTACACGCGATACAGATTACTTCTCCTTCAGATTCAGTTCGTCACACCGTGCAGACGCGTTCTTCGGTCCCGGTAATGGACAGTTTCCTGGGCAGACGGAGCTCGTATGTACGATCGAGCAGATGCACGATCCGCGTGCCCATTGACGGGGACAGATTGCAACGAGCGCGACGGAGGACGCTGAACAAGAACAAGACGACTGAGAGAGGCTCTGACTGATAGGCAGACAGACAGACGGACAGAAACGCGACACGGTCTCTTGACCCCGTCGTCGCTTGATCGTAACAGCGGTGCACTGGTTGTACGCGCGCGATGTTTGTTTGCCGGCGGCACGTTTTCGTCTGACAGCAAACGGCCCGCCGCGTGTCGAGCCTGCCGCTGCGCACGCGCACCGCGCCGCCGCCGCCGATTGGACGTTCATTGATGGCACTACACGCGGTTAAACTCACGTGCGCTTTGTAAGGGTGGGTGGACGACAGTGGGGTCGGATTGTTGTGTCTCTCTCTCTCTCGCTTGCTCGTTCTCTCTCTCTTTTGAAGCAGTGATTGACCGACTCGCGTGACGGACGATCGACTTCTGGCCTTCCAAGTGTGGGAACCGAACTATTCGACCCTTAATTATATTACCCCTCCCGAATCGTAAGATAAATCGCTATTTTTGTTTACGTTACTTTATTTACTCACTAACACAGTTTTATAAGTTGTCCTAAAAATCTTAGAAGTATATTTCCTACCATTTTATATGTTTCCTTAAAATTATAGTATTTTTTTATAATTTTGTTTTCTTAAAATTGTATTTTTTTCTATAATTTTATATGCTGTTTTAAAATCATAGTTTTTTTCAACAAATTTATATGTTACGTGAAAATTGTATAAGAATAAGTTAGTAATAATTGCCACGTAAATGGGAATTGAAAGTTTACTTACAATTAGGCTGCCTATATGAAGAGATGTTGTGTGACTCGCGTATCATGACTTTAGTATTTTGCAAATCTGAAAATAAATGAAAACGATGAATAACGGTTATTGACGTCAAATAAGATTAATCTATCATTATCTATTGTGTACATCATAACAGGTGGAATCACCTTAATTACTCATGGTCAGATTGCGGATTTTTGTGCAAAGCAAAACTCTTGTGATATCGATCTAAAAATCGACCTCCAGAGTGAGATTTCTCTTATCATTCTAAAGCAATGACGTGCATTATAATTGTATGCTTGCATTCACACAAACACTAGAAGTACAAAAAGAAAAGAATGTCAAAGATCGAAGAAAAAAGATAAAAAAGTATGTCAAAGATCGTTAGACAAGAATATGAAAAATAAAATAATGTCAGAAGAGATATGGACATTTTTATTCTATAATAATATTACAGAATCTGATAAAAATAAGATTTCACAGGAATACAAAAAATGATTGTTTCTCTGTCCAGTTTTATATTTTAACTTGAAGAAATTTTGTGATATTGTTTATTATTCAAATATTAGGTAACCTCGAGAGTAAATATAGAAAAATTCCTTAAAATGACGCATAGTACTAGAAGGTGATAAGTGGTATTAGAAAGAAGATATCGATATTGCATATCAAAGGAACACGTCATATTATCGTTAGAAAATGAAAGAAATTATTATCTAGTTTTATAAAAGTCTTCTTACACAGTCTATAGATAGTAACAATCCCTTTCCTGTGTATCTTTCTTTCGAAGCGTATCAAATTCATTTACCGATAACAACTAACAGATTACATATTTTTATGCAGGATAAAACATTTACGCTATGAATTTAAAAAATAAAATCTTATCGATTTACTGTTCATAGACAAGGACGTACGTTATACTTTTGATATTCTCCTCAATTTTCCAGATTACACGAAGTCATTATATTTTCTGTACATCTAATCTTTTTATCAATCCATAAAATCTGCCGTCTAATAATTAACTCTTCCGTCGGGCGTCGCGTTCCGAGGAGCGTCTGCGCTGAGCGTTTTAATTAGCTAACCGCTGGAATCGGAATATTTATATCGACATAAATGGCCACGCGGTTTTGTAATGAGCGTTACGCACGCACTCGAGGCACCTCGCCATGTTTGCGAACACCGATTACACCGTGTTGAACGACCACTTTTATTGTCGACTTGCGAAAGGTGCGAACTGTCAATTTCTGGCCGCCAATGTAACAGCGTTGGCGTCCCTTCTGACCTGGCTGAACAATGCAATGAAACGGTGAACGACCTATTCTTCTTTTAACCACGCAATCATCTATCCGCGAACAAGTTTCACCTTCTATCCAAACGGAGCCAATGATGGTTTATTTGATGGATAACTGTTGGATTAATCATCATTACGTCGAATGATCATTGCTACTTCATCATGATCGTCAGAATTTTGATCTTTGCACGAGCTTGCAATATTTTTCGTTCTCTTATTATTATTAATATATATATATATATAATTAATTATATTATATATTATATTATTATATATAATATATAATATTTAATATAATTATATTATATTATTATAATTAATTATATATTATATTAAGTATATATAATTAATATTATTTGCATTGCTAAACTTTTTCGCTCTGACCAAGCCCATCATGTTTCACATCTTTGCTATTTTTTGTATGCATCTTTTTAGTTGCATTGTTTATTGCACTTCGACTCCAGATACGTATAAAATTTATACAGAATATTTTTGTAAACATTTCAATAGTTTCTAAATTAGGATACTAGTTCATAGTCTGAGGGTTCAGGGATGGACTACGGATTTTCATGTATTTATAAAAGACATAAGTGTGTTTAATTTTGAATGTACTCGATATGCAAACAATATCTAATATTATTCTTCAATAGCCTTTTCTAAACATTCTATTTTCTATAAAAATCCATAATAAATCTGCTCTACTACTACGTTCCCTTTAATTATGCAATTATTTATTAGCAAACAAATTTCACATGTTATTTGAAGAAAACTAATAACGCTTTATTGTTCGAATAAAAATCATTATGTTAAACGATCATTACTGCTCTTTTATGAAGCATTTAAATAGATTTTCAGTTTACGACCTTCGACAATTTTTTCCATTTCCTTAATTCGAGGACCGTTTCATATTGTCTGTCGAGAGGCGAACAGCATCCCCGAAAGGGTTCTCGGAACGAGGCCGAATGAATTACGAAAAGAAAAAAAAAGGAGAAAAGACGATGCACGTGCGCCGTTTCCGGCGCAGCAGCAAATCACCGACGTACTTCCGCCGCCGGGGTACGGCGCGTCGGGGTGTCTACAGGCAAAGAAACACCTCGACGACGGAGAGGATGATATGCCCGACACGAAACGGACACGTACACTTTTTTCCGAATTACGTGAACGCATTCACAATGGGTTTTTACGAGATCACGCGGCGATAACGGCCGCCGCCACCCGGGTTTCATTGAAGTCTCGTTGGAGATGCAGCTCGCGGGTTCCCCCCGTTCGAGAATCGATCGTACGAAGCCATCCAGCGGTTGTAATTGGCCGGCGGCTGGGTATACGCAAATCGATGCTGGCCGTCCACTTTCTGGAATGCCTTTGTTGACAAGAACTTGGGACCACTTTGAATTGGAATTTGTGTGGTGACTGTACTAATTTTTGTTAATTAATTTAGGATTATATGAACCCTTAACCCTTTCACGACGGAACACCTGTGCCACACTTCGCCACTTTTTGCGACGGGGCGACTGACTATACTTTGCTGTCTTTCCATGAGTCATGTAGGATTAAAAGTAGTATTAGTATTAGTATTAGTATTTATATATACTAGTACTAGTTCTAGTACTAATTGCAAAATATCAGAAATCAACACAGCGACATTCTTTCAATACAACTTTTAACTCTGCATACTAATACTAATACTAATACTAGTATTAATACTAATGTTAGCTAATATTAATCAATACTAATACTAGTATTAGTACTAATGTTAGCTAATATTAATCAATACTAATACTAGTATTAATACTAATGTTTATATTACTAGTTATAATACTAGTATTAATACTAATATTTATATATACTAGTACTAGTTCTAGTACTAATTGCAAAATATCAGAAATCAACACAGCGACATTAATGTTAGCTAATATTAATCAATACTAATATTAGTATTAATACTAATGTTTATATTACTAGTTATAATACTAGTACTAATACTAATATTTATATATACTAGTACTAGTTCTAGTACTAATTGCAAAATATCAGAAATCAACATAGCGACATTCTTTCAATACAAGTTTTAACTCTGCATACTAATACTAATACTAATACTAGTATTAATATTAATGTTAGCTAATATTAATCAATTCTAATACTAGTATTAATACTAATGTTAGCTAATATTAATCAATTCTAATACTAGTATTAATACTAATGTTAGCTAATATTAATCAATACTAATACTAGTATTAATACTAATGTTAGCTAATATTAGTCAATACTAATACTAGTATTCATACTAATATTAGCTAATATAACTTAATACGAATACTAGTATGTGAATACTCTTTTATGAAGCAGTGAATACTAGTATTAGTACTACTATTACTAGTCTATATATGACAGTCACTTCTTTAAAATTCATTGAGCAATTACTTGCAAAATATAAAAAAATTAATACAGCGACATTCTTAATACTAGTACTAGTATTAGTATTGGTATTAGTATTAGTATGCAGAGTTAAAAGTTGTGTTAAAAGAATGTCACTGTTGATTTTTGATATCTTGCAATTAATTGCTCAAGGAATGTTAAAGAAGTAATTGCCGTATATATACGGCATTTGTCTACACAAGTTTTCAGATGGATGTCGGATATATCCGGCGCTCGTACCGAAAGGGTTAAATGAAAACTGACAGAGCATTGAGATTTCAAGTTATTAGATACTCTCTCTCTCTGTCCCATAATATTAATAGCAGTTGATGAATTATGTAATAATAGTAGCTTTTATAATTGATACAATTTGAAGGTTGCATGTAAGTAGATTTTATAATTTATACAACAGAGTAGTAGATTTTATAAGTCACACAATTTTAAGATTGCAGTGAGTGAAAATTATATTGTTTATGTATGATACGAATAAAAAGTTTACTATAACAATTCGTTTGTTATTTGATCATGAAGTGCATTATAAGATACATTCCTCATCTATTTCTTTCATCCCTTATTTGAATTTCTTGTATCATTCCGAATATTCAAATGCACCGCATATTCATTAGAGTACAAACAATTATATTACCGGAGAGAAAACGACTTTCTCTCTTTCTCCGTGACTACTAAAATTTCTACACGTCTTTAAGCAATCAAAGGCATTAAAATTCCCCGTGGAATACGCGCGAGGGAAAACAAAAACCTCATGGAGGGGTAATAAAAGCCGCGACAAGACGCACCGAGCCGTTTACGATTTTTTCCTCACAAAGCGTTTGTTCATATCGGAACGGAGAAGAAAAATTCCGGCGAACGAGCGAGCCAAGGCTCCGAGTCATTATCGGAAAACTATCGGCGACAATGCACCTCTCCCGTGGCGGAGGAAGTTCCCTTAACGAGTCCCCTCGAATAATGTACAGCAGATGCGGTTCCTGGCGCCCGAGCCATGCCCCTAACATTATCTGAAATTACTGTGAGTTTCTCTCTTGCAACTTGCCGGTAAGATGCTATTTTTTTATGAACTTGCAAGCTCTTAGCCCTCTACGGTAAATGTAAACGATCAATGTATTCACTTTATTTTGGAAGATAAACACAGAAGGAGTATTTGTCTATTATTTCTTCTTTAAATTTAATTAGATGTATTTTAAGTGTAATTAAATGAAATGGAAGACAGGCTCATTCTTCGAGGTTGTATGAACTAAAAATTTAAGGAAAGTGAGAAAGAAGTTATGTTCAATATTTGATAAACTTTTAGATTTAAGATTTAGAGATATTTAATCGTTACTTGTTAATGCAGCAATTAAAATTTCTATGATTCTACTAACAACTGTCTCCAAACCCTACAATTGTTATTTCTTTCCGCTTTCGTCGGAATTGATATTATTTTATCTCTGAAACATTCTTAAATCATGTGTTAACAATTAAACGAAATGAAGAAATACTGTTATTGTTGATCAAAATTTTGCCACTCAACATAAAACTCAAGATGCAATAATTTTCTTAATAGCCTCATAAAATTTGTAAAATTTCCCTGTATAGTGTTAATGAAATACTATAACTAATAATAATTGCTAAAATTTCAATGCTTTGTCATTGTTTTTATTTAGGAGTTCATGCAAAATTAAATACCGATGTGAAATTTCACTTATGATAGTATTAACGTTATTACTTTTTATGATAACATCTAAAGTTTAACATAGAACAAACTGGTGGTTCTATATTTTGTATTGTCTAATCGAATAGGTTCGAAAGACGCTAGGATTTAATGATTTCACTGTCACGAACATTCTGATAAGACAGCTGCGAAGGAAATGGCAACTGTTTAGCTTTAATCAACCGGAAAGCCTCGCGTTCACGAAGTACCACCAGAAAGCAAAAATTCGCTCCACAATGGACCGATATGGTCAAGCTTTCACTCGACTGACGGTATCATTGCTCAACGGAACCCCTGTTTCGCTATCAGTGGGACTTGTACAGGGTGTTTCCAAATGATTCGTTGCATTCAAAGTACAAATAATGATATGTATATACAATAAAGAATGTTAAGTACAAATAGTGATGTGACAATAAAGAAGAGTTAAGATACCTAACCTGAACCCCTAATCTAGTGACCCGAAGGGCTAATTATGGCACTTTCAATTTACGAGATGAATGAAGGATAAAATGTCAGAGAACTTATAGCACTTGAAACAATGTATTTTAAGTAGGTTCAGTAAGCCATTATCTCTTAAGGAACCTGGAACGCTTCCTGGTAACGTAATTCGTTTGCCATTGTGCGTCACGTATCCACCATATCCTCAGACTAATTCGCACACATTTTACAAAAATGGTAGTCGTCGATCACTTTTGCGTCACGAAGAATTTTCACGTGGCAAAGGGACTAGAGTACGTAATTAGAACTACTAATGAAGAAGAGTTACTGTCTCTGATAGTTCCAACAATAAGGAATATGATCATACGTTGTAAATCCAGCAATTTACTGATGTAATACCAAAACAATATTTAAAGAAAATTTATTAAAATATTAGATTCATGATTATTTATAGTTATTCTATATCAATTCATTTAAGACAACCTCTTTGGGCGTTACGATGCAATTTTTCAAATTTTGGATTCTGGCTGACCAAACGACTAGAAACTATATTAATAATTTGTTGAAGGCGTAAACTGTACGCATTAATTATATAAATATTTAGCCCTGTTGTTTGGAATTTTTATATCTATCCTCTGAGAGTACAGTATTTTATCAGACACTTAGTTAATAACAGTCATAATTGTCAAAAAATTCATTCTAACAACAAAAATTATTCAATGAAAATGTATTAAAATATTGCATTCATAATTACTTATAATTATTACATATAAATTAATTTTTAAGTGATTTCTTGTCATTACGATGAAACTCCTAATGTTTATGGTCCAAGTTGCCCAAGCGACTCGAAATTACGTTAGTAATTAAGATCACACTTCATGACATCATGATTCTTTTTGTTGTAGGTTTAAAGCGCATATGTGAGATACCCTCCACGTCTTTTGTTCCTACTTCTACATATTACACAATCTATTTATAAATAAATA
>SMSR01014729.1:51736-68408 GCA_019453355.1 Ceratina japonica | reverse complement strand
ACGCCCAGGTCGATACGCGTGCCGGCTTGAAATAGCAGTGATAACTAACGCGCGTAAATATGTACATTTGCATTTTTAACGACGCAGGAATATTATAAACGTCGATGCGTACAGGGAATACTTATTGCATATTTAAAAGGAGTTTAATGAATACCTTGTGGTATTCTCTTTACAAACAGAATGTAATTCTCCTCTTTGTTTTCTGTTGAATCACGTGTCTGGTATCATTGTACGATAACTCCTGATTGCATTCACGAGTTGCGTCTTCTGAATGCAATTTTCATAATGATATGCAAAATGTTCGCAGTACATATTCACGCAGTCTGTTGTGTAGCTCCACCTGGTGCGCGGCATGAAATAAAGCACCAGCTGACCAATTCGCTTCGTATTATACATATACTTCCAAGCCAATATTTTTTGGCTCGAAGATGACTACGTTGTTGGGCTACATTCTTTTGTTCCAATATCCCTTGACATTGATATCACGCTGTCACAATGCTCTGTCTGTCAACCCTTCCTCTTCGATCCGACAACCAGATCGATTGTTGACGTAGAGAAGTTTCAATAGATTCTTTTTAGCAGGCAGATTGCTGTCTGCCGTCTAGTTTGTAGACGCACTAGAAAACAACGTCGATAAGCTATTTATATTTTTCAACGAGGGACCGCTGCATCGTTTCTTTCCATTATTTTTTAAATAAAAACTTCGTAGTCTGAGAAACGCGTAGCCTGACTGATTTCTCACGCGAGTTTCCGCGTACGGTCGCGAGGTATTCCTGCGTTATAAGCCTCGGCTCGTTTGCAGACCGCGCGCGTGTAGGTTTGCGAAATATCACGGTGCCTCGGCTCTATAGTTCGGTGCCTATCAATCACTTGGCACATGGTCCGGCAATAAGACTTCTCGAAGGAGGGAGCTATTATCCTGCCAGACTCTGGTGATGCACGACCTCCAAGCCGACGCTGGACCTTAAGCTTCCGCTGAACGATCGACCGCACGAAAATTCCACGACTGCATACGAACCAGAATAAGATGGTGTTCATCCTAACAGAACTCCCCTTAGAAGCTTTCAATTTACACTGCCGGAATCTGTACGTACAATCCACTGACTTTTAAGAACAACAATTTAATTTTGTTCAGTTTTTTGGTTGTAGATTTTCGGTGCTGGGTTATTTTATTCTCGAATGCAACCATTTTCTGATAATTATTCTGGTACTATGGAGTGGTGGTAGGCTAGAACATCGATTGTCTAAAGTAACTGAGACGAATTCGTTCGGATAAATAATTTTTTGCATAATCGATCTGATGCATGTTAAAAATCAAATAGAAATTGAACAGTCTCTAAATGTGGATGCATAATCTGAAAATGAGATATTACGGATTTATTATAAAAGAAACGCTTCTAATATATTTACTTCTTTTTGTTGTTTTACCCACTGAAATATAATATTTTTAAGATAAAACGTTTCTGGAAAAATTTAATAGACATTTTTAAATGAGAAATTGAACAGCAAATATACCTGTTCCAAAACACAGCATTGTTAAACACATAGTCCAGATATGTAGTTCGTGTACATATGTATAAATAAGTTCGCAATTATGATATTTTAAATTCGTTCGCTATTCGGATAAACAACGATTTTAAAGTTTGGCGTCTAGATAATCGTCCCATTGTCTTTACGTACATCTGTATGTTACGCTCTCAGAATAAGTCTCAACTCGGTTTAAGATAATTGTGGTTATAGCACTAGTAAAGACACTTCAGAAGCAAAAGTTTGATTTTGTAAACTATGATGAATCGCAGTTTATGATTGCAACTTTNGGTTATTTTATTCTCGAATGCAACCATTTTCTGATAATTATTCTGGTACTATGGAGTGGTGGTAGGCTAGAACATCGATTGTCTAAAGTAACTGAGACGAATTCGTTCGGATAAATAATTTTTTGCATAATCGATCTGATGCATGTTAAAAATCAAATAGAAGTTGAACAGTCTCTAAATGTGGATGCATAATTTGAAAATGAGATATTACGGATTTATTATAAAAGAAACGCTTCTAATATATTTACTTCTTTTTGTTGTTTTACCCACTGAAATATAATATTTTTAAGATAAAACGTTTCTGGAAAAATTTAATAGACATTTTTAAATGAGAAATTGAACAGCAAATATACCTGTTCCAAAACACAACATTGTTAAACACATAGTCCAGATATGTAGTTCGTGTACATATGTATAAATAAGTTCGCAATTATAATATTCTAAATTCGTTCGCTATTCGGATAAACAACGATTTTAAAGTTTGGCGTCTAGATAATCGTCCTATTGTCTTTACGTACATCTGTATGTTACGCTCTCAGAATAAGTCCCAACTCGGTTTAAGATAATTGTGGTTATAGCACTAGTAAAGACACTTCAGAAGCAAAAGTTTGATTTTGTAAACTATGATGAATCGCAGTTTATTCAACTTCTTCAATTATTAATGCCCCGCCTCGAAACCTCTACGTTCCTATTCACTTTGTCAGAGCGTTCTATCAAGCGCTCAGTGAAACGGAAAGGAGTACAACCGCATGAGTACGACTATGAAAAATGTAAAAACGAGTATAAATCATTTCTCGATGAAAAAGTAAACTGTATTATGCTGCCTACGCGGTCTCGGTGTCGAGGGAGAAGAAAATTATGACGCCAGGAAGCTGTGCGTCCGGGTTTTATCTCGGACAGGACGGTATAATGAAAAATCGAACAGTGCATGTACATATAAGTTAAGGCCTTCTCGAGAAAGAGAGATCGAGTCTGTTCGCCTTCTGAATATTCATTGATCCCAGCTCGGTCTTACATACCACGAAAGGGTTGGAAGCATGCAAAGATGAGATATAATCTACCTAAACAATTTTTCAGTATCACATAAAAGACAGTCTACGTTTAAGCAATATGTTAGTTACAAACGAGAGTTCAACGTCCTTAAAAAACATTCATCACATGTGAATAAGCGTCGTCTAATAAATTATACTTTAAAACGAAATCTTACGCATATTTTAAGGATTGCGTGATAGAGAACAAAGTAACGTCAATAAGAAGGTGTGAAGTATTAATTTCTAAGAAAGAGGAAACAAAAAATTTCACGCCGAACGCTTATCCATCCCCGTGCGCAATTCTCGGGGAACAACGATTCGCATCTGACGTAGTATATCCTGCGTTTCTTTTGTTAAACCACTAACAAATTCACACCATGCGTCTTCCGTGGTGAGACTAATGAAATTATCGCAAGTGTGAGAGGAGGTTAACCCCGGAACGAGGATAGATCGCGTGATTCATGAATTCCCTGCGGTCGGACTGTACATCCTTCGTTCCATTCCCATTCGTGACAACTGGGATGCGTGCGTATTCCGCGGTACAAAAATATTATCAAAACGATGTCTGTTCGCGTTACGCGAGAAATATACACACGCCATCGTACACACGCGCGGAACTGTTCCTCCCTTGTGGATTCGTACAGATGCCTAAGTAACACGCGATCCCGGCGAACGAAAAAAGATACTTAAGAGTCTTCCGATTCAAAGTTCGTACCTCGGGATCGTCATTTATTCACGTGATGATTCAAGTATTTACTGAGGTGTTTACTAATCATTGGTTATCGTATGTTAGATAGGAAAAAGTAGGTGACACGAGACTTTGCGCGGACAATAGAATTCTTGGCGTTCCTTGAACGCGCCGCGGCGAATTCGGGGTGGGTGTAATCGCTTGCGAAATGACATGCAAATGCGATGGACATCCAAAGCGAGTCTCTGGTTTTTCAGGGCGTTACCCTCGGAAATTCTGGTCGGTTGGTTGGTCAATGGTGAACGTTGAGGGCGGCGCATCTGTCGGCGGAAGATTTATATCCCGAGGCCGAGGTTCTTCCACAGACTTCCCCGTCGCTATTTTACCTGCGCTAAGCACGCCAACTTGAATATACTTTCGAGTATTGTTCAACCCTATTCCCATATCAATGATCAACGTATCTGGCCATTAACTAATTGAAACCTTAAGTACCTGATAGATAAATGAGATGTTAAACACACTGATAACATTACTCACACGTGCAGCTGTTCTTCAAAGTTTCGATTCTTCACTTGCTCTATCGTTTTTTCATTTTTTTAGTTTATTCGATTTCTCCTTATGTAATAATTAAAAGATAGGAACAAGTTATGGGAATGAAGTTAAATTTAATTGTATAGAATTCATACAACAGCGATACATTAATAATAATCAGGTCTGTTTCCAAGTTGTCAAGTACAAAATCTCAACTAGAGGACAGAATTTCATGACAAAAGAATGATATTACGAAAAGGACTAGTCTATCAAAATCCGTTTAGCCATGCATTAATGCGCATAATTTGCATGTCGAACATCGCACGTTTGATTCGCCTAAAAGGTATAAAAAATAAGCATGTACATACCAAGTGTGATTCGAAACTTTGAAGCTGAATCAAATATTCACAAAATGAATCAAATTATTAGAATTGAAATTTCTTATGAGACCTCTTCTCTACATCTAAATTGAAGGAAATCATAATATTCTGAATTCGGTTATAAGTTTTCATGCTCAGTGCACTTAACAAAGAGCAATGCGTTAGATAATTAAAATGCGTAATTCCGCGTAGTTGCTCTTAATTAGCCGGGGACTGTCGGTGGATGATAAATCGTCGTCTTAGCGAAACGCTAAAGAAGATGCACGGTATTATTGGCAGTTAAATGACACGGTATTGCGGGAAGGTAATAAATGTCACAATGCGGTGTAATGACTCTGTAATTTTGGTCGCTTAACTGGCGTTATACCTTCGGTTATAGACATGCGAGCACCACGTTGTCGATCTTCATTTAACTGCGTGGTAACAGGTTGAACAGATAACGCGCGATATTTATTACATTTTCCACTTAGATACACCGTGGTATATTATGACCGATCTCGTATCTCGCTTATCGTCAGTCATTTTTGCAATCCGTCATGTGGAACGGAATACGAATGCGAATGCGGTCTCGAATACAACCGCGGCGGCGGCGGCGGCGGCGGCGCTTGCATGGGATGGGATTTCGGGATCGCTCTTTTATTGCGTGGCTTCGTATTTCTTTCTCAGCCTGCTTTCTCAAGCTGACACTTAGGAATTAACAGATCGCTCGGTGGCAATTAAACCCCCTAAAGTCTAACTCCTCGCCTTGGTTCCCATGGTTGCACTATGCGTCCTGGCTCTCGGCCGGCGAAAAAGGAGCACGCCGAAAGGAGGAAACGTGGGGTTTCGTGGCGGCCGCGGCCGGGAGGGGAGGGAGGAGGCAGGCATTATCGACAACCCCGTTGCGCACGGGGTACGCGAAGTTCCTCTCTCGGCTGCGTCGGGGTCGTGAGAGCAGCGAGAAAAAAAGGCTCGGGAGAAAAGAAAAAATGGAAGCGGCCCGGAGAAGATACTGCGCCGTTGCGGAGGGCAATATTTACGAGAAGGGTTGGGTTCGGCGAGTTCCAACCATGGGACGTAATTGCACCGGCAGGCTACTCTGATTTATTGGGTTATTACATACACATCCTGCGTATGAAAAGTTCGACCAGTTGGTATATGGATTTGTTTCAACATTCAAATATCCCGGTAATATTCAAGATAATTCAAGCACAAGAATAATATCGTCTTATTTTACTTAAATGACTGTAAGGGAACTCAGACTCTTGAATAATAACAGACTATGTGTACACTTCTCAACGTGAACCAGTATTATCAGAATAGCAAAAATGAAAAACCGATATTACCTCTATTTATTTATGTACATTACTGCAATTGAAATGCGCTTAAAAATTCTTCTGCAGTTTCGTGCATCTTATTAATCAAGACTGAAAAGAAAAAATGCCGCAGGCTATTCTAATTCGAACAATTGCTCAAATTATATCGAATAGCCTCTGGTATTTTGGTACTAGGCGATAAATCTCGCAACTATTTGGACTACAGTTCTCAACGATAAAAGACGAAAAAAGTATAAAGCGAGTGAATGTGTTCTGCCAATAGATTTACTAGCCTATACTATTACGTATGCCTTTGCATATACAACAATTCCCAAGTAAAGTCCTTTCTCCGTGTCCTGTGTACTTATACGTGTATGTATAAATATATGTACGATTCTAGAGGAACGGTTCGGATCGTTATTATAAGCCATGCAGCGTAATTGTTTCCAAGGAACCGACATGGCGAAGACCTTGCCTGGGAACGTCGAAGTGTTCTACAGGACGTTCCATCGATAGTGCCGCTAGTCACGACCACGTCGACCGATGCTAATCTCCTTCTCATTGCGAAGGAACCGCGGAGCTTTAGATTCCTGTCGGCACACACCGAAGGCATAAAGTCAGCGTACGGACAAGCTAGAACCGTGCGCCGCGGCCTGTGTCAGTGCAGATCGAGATTAGATAAATTGCAATTTACTACGGGCTTGCAATTCGTTATAACATATGGAATTGAAAATTAGAAACGGCTCCTTTTTTCTCTCCTTCCGTGAGCTCCGCGCTCGCGTGAAAATCGCATGCCAGTCAGTCTTCTTGTAAAATCGCCGTTAGAAACTCATTGATGTTGTTCCTTTTGTTTCAGGTTCGTCTATGAGCTTTATGGCATTTCTCTCTTATTAGTACTCCAGCTTCTATTTTTTTTCTAAATGTATCTTCAATTGTTTCTATTCTTTCTTATTGCTTTTGTATCTGCATATTTAAATCCTTGCTGCAAATCTGCTGTTTCCGTCGTCCTGTTCTCTTCCCTTCTCCATAGCTCTAACTATGAATAAGAGAATAGAAAAAAATTGTATGTTTTCGTTTTATTCAATAAAGTTGGATCTTCAACGGAATATGTTTATCAATTTATTGATCTTATTTCCTGTTCTCGGTACTATTAATGAGGCATAGAAAATATGATGAATATTGGGCAAAAAACTTAGACCGCAAAATGCGGAATGGCTGCCAGTCCGGTTTAATCTTGGCACGCCCATTACACGGTGCACGGCGTACTTATTACATCACGATTACACTCGCGGGTTTATCTACAACGAACACTATTTCTGGGACTAACCGTGATACTTAGATAGCGAGATGCAATTAAAATTCAGAAAAAGGTTTCTGCAAACCAGTTCGAATCCGGCTAGAGCATTTCGCTACGGGGTGGCTGCACGATCAATTCGATCCAGGATGATCTCACGCAATTAACGGAGGCTATTTCTTTACGTCGCCGGTCACTAATTTAATTCATTTCCCAGGCGTTGAAGCTAATCGGTCGTCGTCGCCGCGAACGGTAACAAAAGACGTACCGAAAGATAGACATTGGACGTCTAATTAGGAAAATTGTTAGCCTGGCGACAATAAAATAAACAGGAAATATGTAGATCGGCTTGATACAAATTGCCGTTTGTGAGACCCGATAGGTATGTAAATTGTTATCCGTCACCGTACAATTTTGTAATCAACGTGAATCAGTCGTGTTCTAATGCGTTACTACTTCTTACCGTTCGACTCGTGGAACTTCGATTCGTGCCTCGACAAGTACCTATGATTTCTGTTTCCTATTACGCAGACAGCATGAACAATCGAATGCGAATTCTCGTATCTACGATTTTCATGCCGTTTATATTGTCTAACGTGATTATGAGTTCCACTCATCGTTAAAAAAAAAATCAATAAACGTCAGCAATTACGTGTATCGTGTTTCGATGGGAAATAGCTCGTTGTCTTGAATTTGCAGGCTGAGAGTAATTTTTTTATTTGCACATCGTAAATAGATCTCATTGACGAACGAGACAGCATCGGTATTGCTTCTTAGAAGCAATTTTCTCTTATAAAAGCAACGGACTGTTCCGTCGCGTGTGAAAACGATCTACCGATCGCTGATGAGGATTTGAGAAAAGACGGAGGAAACCGCGATATACGGGGGGGCTCGGCCACCATTTTGAAAGATGGTGCATTCTGCAAGCCGTGCAACCTACACCCACGTAAAGGTAAGGCCGTTGAGAAAAGTCAGAACACCACAACCACCCACGTCTGATTCCCATTGGCCAAGCCGTCCTCGCCCATAAGATACCACACCACCCACGGCCCACGGACCCCTTGCAGGTCACTGCCAGGATTCTATCGGGTGTCCTCAACACACTAAACACGAATACCTACAAACGTGATTCAATAATTAAATAGAGACAAGTCATTTAGTATAAAATGACTAAGTACAGCTTGGGACAATAAGTCTTGAACCGGTTTTATTGTGTTTCTCTTATCCAGATCCGAAAATAATAATAAATGTCCTCGATATTGAATGGTCACAAATCGAATTTGGCTTTTAGCACGGAGTTAGTTGGTACATTTTTTCAATACGAGAATAACGCTTGTTCTCCTATGAAAAAAAAAAGGAAGAAAAGATCGAGGGCTCCTTGACACGACTTCGCCGGTGCTCGGATTACAGTAGGTTAGGCCAACGCTAGATTATCTCAGTGACGGTAAGTATAGGTTTAGATCGGCAACTCTAGCCCATCTCGCAGCCATACCAGGAGCATTGGTTCTCCGAACACGTAAGTCCCGCAACTCTCGGGGCGCTCGCCCGAGCCACGCGATAATTCATGGAACTTTATGCTCACCTTGTGTAATGCCGGTTCCTGCTCTTTTTATTTTCACTCGTCGTGACGCGGCATAGTGAGCCACGACGGGCCTCAAGAATCGCAAAGGTGGTACTTCTCAAGGTGAACTGCCGTTGAAAATCCGTGAGCAGAAAAGATGGCTAACCGCCAAAGTGAGAGTCTCGAGAATAATTCCTGGATTTCTCTTCCTCTCGTGTACGCAATTTAATTTTTTCACTATGTTATGCATACAGTATTATTTACTTTAACGTCATTTAATCAGTGCGGCTAATTAGTATGAATTAGAATCATTACGTCTCGCACCCGTTGGAGCGTTACGAAATTGCATAATTCTCCGTGGAGAGATTAAAATAACGCGTTACCAGTTAACGAAGATAAGATCGGTCGTATACGTATGCATTGTTAAAGCGTGGTTTTGTGTGTTTTTGAGATTGTCAGCCGAACGATGGAATCTGTTGCGGCGCTTCGCATTAAACACTACAATTTTTCCATTCCGTAGCTACTAAATTTTACTACAATTAGCGCTGGCAGCAAATTGCTGCCGACGATCGCCGAGATAACCTAATTACTACATAATATCGGGCAGACCTGTTGTTACGATGTGCCACGAACGAATAAGAAGGGGGATTTAACTACGGTCGAGTTTTGTACCAGTTTTAACGGAGGCGAGATCATTTTTCCACTGATTACGGGCACACGTGCAATATTTCCATTAGTTGTTAATTTAGTTGTCGGTGCCTGATCGACGGTAGGAATGTCCGATGTAATACATGTGTGTGCACGTGTGCCACACTGTTCAAGAAACAATTAACAATAAATTATCTGGGAAAGCTATCATTAGGACAGCTAATCGTGACAAATTGACCGTTATGTTATTAACTGTGTTAATATATGCTCGTTAACTACGTGTCTCGTGTGAATCGTTTCAACGGGAGCAACTTGATGAAGTCTATAAGTGAATAATGGGTGCTTATTGTCAGACCAATCGCTTAAAACATAGAATCATTGATTGAACCGTGTAATTCATTTTCAGGCGATAATTAAATTAACAGGTGTACAGAAAATACGATGTGGCAGAATTAGATTAAATACCGGTTCAATTAAAATCGATTTCTATCATAATTTTATGTATAACTCTGCTTGTTTAGGTAATTCGATAACTGTTTTTTACACAAGATAAAATGAACGTACAAATACTGGTTTCATAGGTCTTTTTATAACACTTTTAATAGCAATTAAATTGCTCTTAAATCTTATTTGTTAGAACAAGGTCTCTAAATCAAATTCTAGTCCGGATTTCTCGTCGAATGGCTCGAAATCATTNATTCATTTTCAGGCGATAATTAAATTAACAGGTGTACAGAAAATACGATGTGGCAAAATTGGATTAAATACCGGTTCAATTAAAATCGATCTCTATCATAATTTTATATAATTCTGCTTGTTTAAGTAATTCGATAACTGTTCNTTTTCAGGCGATAATTAAATTAACAGGTGTACAGAAAATACGATGTGGCAGAATTAGATTAAATACCGGTTCAATTAAAATCGATTTCTATCATAATTTTATGTATAACTCTGCTTGTTTAGGTAATTCGATAACTGTTTTTTACACAAGATAAAATGAACGTACAAATACTGGTTTCATAGGTCTTTTTATAACACTTTTAATAGCAATTAAATTGCTCTTAAATCTTATTTGTTAGAACAAGGTCTCTAAATCAAATTCTAGTCCGGATTTCTCGTCGAATGGCTCGAAATCATTGTGGTCAATACTTTTCCGTCATCCCTAGCAGAAAGTTTCAGGGGCAATCCTTCAGAGGACGCCATGGTGCACATTTCAAAGGCAAAGTTGCTGACGATGTTGGCAGATGGCAGAAGAAGTATCACAGACTGTATTTTTAAAAATCCTCAAGTAGAATATTAAATAATAAATAATACCCTCAAAATGTAACAATTATTTGAAACCTACTTCCTTGGCGATAGACAGGTGAGTATCATTTATTATATCGATAAATTGACTTGGAGATATTATCTATAATCTATATTATTGAATAAGTACATACCTGAAATCACTGGCTGATGATTGCCGATTATATTGAAAGTAACAAGAAAATGGGAAACAATGATGTCTTCTATTTAGCAAATGAACGGTTCTTTCGCGGTTTTGCCGTTATTACTTATCGTGCCGCTATTATAGCTGAGCAACTGAAAAATTAACTCGAGTAATTTAGAGCGGCGTTTAAGTTGATCGCCACGCTCTTAACGGATCCATTACGTTATCCTTGTTAAAGTATCACGTGCTACAGAGCGAAAACGCGTGTTCGGCGCGGGGCAACATGCAATCTCGAATTTTAGAATTTTGATAACACTCCGCGATGAAGCTTGTTTGCCTTCGTTCGTTATTCCGATTTCCACGTGCGGACCGTCACGTATCGGCGCGCATATGTAAGATAGTTACCCCCGGCGCTGGTCCCGTGGGTGATCGACGAGACGTGGCGAATGATTTTACCAGTCCGTGCCGATTTCAATTTCACCTTTCTCGTTTCTTTCCCCTATTTGACGCGATCGCTCCGCGAACGATTCCTCGTAATACGGGTCCCCGATCAAAGTGCAGAGCCGCTCACGATCTCGCACAATCGCATATCCAAGCGAGTCGAAAGTGCGAAGCGTTTACACCGGTATTTGAACTTCGCTGATGACGGTAATCACGCTCGCTCGACGCTTCAATTGCACGTTTCGTCGGGTTTCTGCGCCTCGGTTACTTTACGATCAGGAGTAACCCAGCGTGGTGGTCAGGATCGCGTCCTCCTCGTCAATCCACGACCCTCTCCCGAACAATCTGTTTTACTCCTTTTTCCTCTCTCCTCCCTCCTCCGACTATCCTTTCTTCTCGTTTCGGTGAATTAACGATAGGCGCTCGCGCGTGCCTCATACTAAATTTATAAAGTGTTTCCGTCTGTCAAGAGTCCCATCAATTAACGATGGGATTCATCTTCGACCGCGCGTCTTCAGTTTTTATCCATTAGTTTTAGAAAACGAGCAAGAGTTAGTTGCTGCTAAAGTGATTTACAGCAGCTTATTTACAGTGATATAATTTATGATTGTTACGAAATCGCCGCGCGTTTTCCCAATAACGATGAGTTGAATAACTTTATAAGGAGCGCGAAGTATTGCATGTACTAGTTTTATAAAATAGTGACGAAACGTCTCCGCGAGGCGCTGCTGAATTATAAATGGCAGAGGTGTAGCAATTTCGCGCGTTTACCCTGTCATTAATCGTCACCACTGTGCTAAATACGACGCCGGTGCGCTGGTAGCTCTGCGGCGCTCTAAGTGCGGCACGGAAATTCTAGGATTCCCAACAACCATGCGGCCACGGTTGGCATTATTTGAAGTGTTTCTATATACGCGGATGAGTTATTACGGTAAATTACTATTGTTACGACTTCCCCGGGTGCGCGTTACCGTAATCTTTTTGACACGTAGCGCGACACACGGTGCCTTTCAATTCGCCTGAAATTCAAATTAACTGTGTTTCAACGCGCGGCGCGGTGGTGAAGAGCGGGAGCGCGCGCGCTTCCTCGGTCCGCGCGTCGACAACCGTACGGAATCGCGCTGTCAAAATATTTTTTAGCCAGCGTCAAACGAGCGCTTTTTCAAGCCGGGTGTTCAATATTCCGTCGCGCGAACGGCAATGGACGCGATTGCGCGTAATTTACCCGTCAACGATTTTCGACTCGTTACCGGAATCGTTGCTAAGTGGCAACGAGACGGCGATAACTGAAAATGCCAAGAATATTTTCACCCGGATTCATTGTGCTCCCCGGTGAATGCGTTCCTTCCTGAACGTCCCGGCTTTAACTCGCGCGACTACCCCTCTGGTCTAAGAGGGACGGGGGGGGGGGAAAAAAGAGGGAACGTTCCGATGGAGATGGTGGCGCGGAGACACGGTCGTTCCACGCTGTTTGGAAGGATGCTGCGACATTATCCTTTCCATGTAGCGACGTCGAATGCATCGGCCCGCGGCCGTGTGTAGGACATGTTAGGTACACACGTATACGCGTGTACACAGATATACGGGAGGATCGCACGCACGCGGCCGACGGAGTGCACCGGTTCGACCGGAATCGAAGCTCTGTCGAACGGGCCCGGCTCCAGCCTCCGCGGCTGGATCTCTCACGAGAGAAAGAGACGCGAACGAGTGCACGGACACGGACGGACGTTACACGAACGCACTCACACGCAACCGGGAACACGCGCGGAAAGTCGAAGTCAAAGCCCAGCAGTCGGTGGACGCTTTGATGTGGCCGCCGCTACCTTCGCCACCCTGAATACCTTTATATCTCGCTTTGCTGCTCTCCCTCTTCCTTCACCGTTGTCCTACCGCCCCGGAGCCTCGTCTCCCCCACCCCCCCCCCTTCGTTTTCTCTCCTACTTTGTAGCTGCACCACGCTCTCGAGCTCGTTCTGCAATTCATCTCGGTGCCCTCGCGGACTGAACTTCACCCCCTGTCGAGACAGACGAGTGTGACGATGCTCTATCCTAGCCCGTCGCACGACCGATCTCTTTTTGCCTGTTTTACCACTCCCGAGGACGACGGGATTCGCAAATTTAATGAAGGAGACAGGAAATACGGATTTCTCTTCGATTTACTTTTATTTTAATTTATGTTGTAACCAACAATTCATTTAAATTATGTTTCTTATGAATCGTTATTAAAAAAGAGAAGAACTTAGAAATCCTGTATGCTGCAGTTTATAAAATGAAAATTCATTGTAGAGTTTATCACGCCTCCTAATAAAATCTACAATGATGTGTGATCTCTTTGTATCATTGTGTGATCTCATTGTATGATCTCAAAAATCATTACCAAAAAAGAGAAGAACTTAATAGAAATTCTGTTGCTGTTTATCAAATGAAAACTTGTAGATTTTATCACAGCTAATAAAATCTACAACGAGATCATATATCATTGTAGATTTTATTAGGTGTGATGATTTTAGGAGGTGTGATAAAATCTAATCGGAAGTGGATACAATATTTCGTCACGGTGATTCTCCGCTGTTAATTTTGTGGATGGAGATATAGTTTGGACGACAGAGAGAAGCGGTCGCGACGAGCGCGTATCGACACGTCGATCAAAGGGGCACTAGAGAGTGACGGAAAGCAAAATCCACAACGATGCCCGACGTGGCCGGAATGTGGGACGTAGAAAAAGTGGTGACGTCCCTTTGCCCCGCTTTGGCGGTACCGATATAGGAGCCAGCACGAGGATATCGCGGAGCTCGCGTTCCTACGGGATCAGGAAAGAGGACGAGAGCCGAGAGCTCTTGGCCAGCACCTGTAGCACGTAGCTGTGCGTCCATCTGTCCACCCGTACCCATCGCATCGGTGGGAAGGCAAACCCTGACTTCTTGCACCGCAATCAATCGAGCCGCCGCACCACGCCGCCGCGGCCAGCTCCTATTCCTTCACGTTTCCTTCTTGCCGTCGACTTCATCTTTTCCATTCGATATCTTTCGCTATCTATCTACGTGGGCAATATCACAACCTCATCGAATAAATCATTTCATTCCAAGAATTCTGATTGATTGGTACTTATATTACCCAAATTGAGTTAGCGAGAATTCCCTATTAATCAGAAAACTGATTTTTATTTACAACTTCAGTTAAGAATATTAAAATTGTGTATCGAGGAGAGAAGTATTATAATTTGCAAGAATTTAATATTATAATCTGATATGCACGATTGTGGATTTTAATTTTGTCAAATACGTGTGTATTTAAAGCATTGAGAGAGAGAGAGAGATGTGTGTAGTACGAAAGACACAATTTAGAGAGGTATAATTTTATAATGGGAAAGTCGTGGTCCACTGAGAGGCGCGTTCGTATTGCGGACTCGTTGTTCGAGTTTTTAGCGCGAAACCCGCAGTGGTGTTTAGCGGTGCAAATAAAAGAGAACCGCGTGCATGCCACGTAAATACCGCGCTTACCTACATACGAAGAGAGTTACGCAAGTCTGCTGAATTTCTTTTCATCGCGGTGAATAGAAAAAAAAAGCGACGGCCTTGACAGGTCCGCCGTTCAGATATTTATCAGGGAATCTCTCATATTCAACATTTTTTACGCTCTTGGTGGGAACAATGAGCGTCCCGTAGGACGAAAAATTCGTAACGCTCGGACAGGTAAAAATCTGCATACCCGCCGGCCATTCCCTGAATACGGAAAACAATGGGACCAGAAGACGGACAGCGGAGGCAGAGACAAACGGTGGGTGACAGTCGAGTCACGCTTTCGACTTTTCCCGTTTCAGCAATCGGATTATCGCGACTTTTTTCTACGGCCGGCCTCCGCTCGTTTCGTTTCATTTCAAACACGGCTGTTTTACAGAAAAAAAGTTTCGCCGCGCGTAGATTCGGTTCGTTATCTGGGCGATAACGCGCGCGGCCTGTTGTTCGGAGAATAATAAAGCTGAATGTTCGAATCGCGTAGAACCGAATAATGATGACGATGTTCCACGCGGCGGTGCTCACGGCGCTGGCACGATATAATTAACAGTAGCCGTGTACACATGCCGGGCAACAATTGTCGGCTTCACTTTGAAAGGGAGATCCCCTCTCGACGAGATAATTTATTATTTTTATAGGGAGCTATTCATCAATGAAGTCCGTAATTCCTCCGCCTTTATCGAGCTGCCCGCGGTTGATGAAAGAAAAGGAACAGGTGTCTAGATTTGACGAGGAAAAGCTTAATTGTCTTCTTCCGCAAAAGACTCATCTTCGAACACGTTGTTTATAAAGAAACAGCATGTCATATTCATTGAATATTAAAATAAACCAAATAATGACTCAGGAAAATATTATTATTGAAAATGCGATCTTTTACTTTAATTAAATTTTCCAGCGAAAGAAAATTTCAGGGAATACAAATTTTTTTATAGGTATATAGAAATTTTAAAATAGTGTTTGTATTAAATCTTTGGTAGCCAAATGAAGATATATACGATCCTATTAACTGTCAGGTATTCTAATTTTCATCCAGAGGATTTTCAGGACGGTTTGCTCTATTTGCATTTAAAGCGGCTCGCGGCCGCTGACAAATGAGGCCGATATTATCGGACAATCGATTGCCGGGCTGAAGGAATCGCTTTGCTCGTGGCCGCCAGGCCGGCAAATCTCTTAACTTCGCAAGCCCCGTTTCAGGAAAGGGCCGGGAAGAGAAGAACAATCGGGCCTGCGACATGCCTTCTACAAGCGGACTCCGTGTTCTTCGTGTCTCCCTGGTTCTCCTCTTCCGTTCGTGTTCTCCTCCGCTCTTCTTTTATCTTTTTTAGCCTTTTGTTCAGTGTCCGTTTTTGTGTGGCTCATTTCTTCCGTGGCACCCGTCCCTATGAGAACGAACAAAACGTACGATTCGTTCGAAATCGTGATGTAAATTGTTTTTTGGAAAAAATTCTTACTTTCATTAAAAGATTTTTTAAGCCCTCTTTCGTCATCGAATCTGTCCCTCTTGTTACGTGGGAATTTTATTTTGTGTTCCATTTACAGTTTCATGCTCTTTCCTTCATCATTAATTGTTAATTGGGCGCCAATAACGTGGACATATCGGACGAGGCTACTTTTTGTCAAGGTCAAGAGGTTCGTGAACCCCCTGGGAATCGAATGGGAATAATGTTGGGGTGGCGTATGTCGCAAAGGAAACTCCGCACGGGCAATTACAATATTTCCTACGTTGTGAAAGAGGATGGGCTTGGCTGACACTCTGACAGCCCGTAGTCAAATGTTCCACGCTCCCTTGCGTTCTCCTCCGCGTCGCCATTGTATGTATCTACTACAGACGCGCGTGATGCTTCCCTAACATCGTTTTCGTCTCGTCCGCTAAACTACCTTTCACTTGCTTCACGCACTACGAATTCGTATTCACGTCTAGGAACCCTTATCAATCTTACTTGTGTACTTTGTCGTTGTCTTTCATTAGTTCTTATTTCTGCTCACGTCTTCCGTCGATTCAAAATATTTTATACACAGAGACGTTTCATTTCATATTCATAT